>JFZS01000112.1:0-73571 GCA_000709145.1 Balansia obtecta B249
GTCGAAGCCAACCTCGCACAGCAGCCGCATGGCCTCGTCGGGGTGCGCAACGCAGTCGAAGGCGCGGTGGAACACGCACCTATGCGGCGGGCAAGCCGCACGAGCTGCGCGCAGGCGTGGGCGTCGATAGCTACCGCCTCCCCCGGGCGCAGCAGGCCAAAGACGAAGCCGTCGCGCGCCGCGTCCAGCAGGCCCGACGCCTTGAAGCGCCGGATCGAGTCGGCCATGGCCTCGACCTCGGCGGGCGTGTACACGAAGTCCTGGCTCCCGTCGGCCGGCGGTCCCCGCGGCCGGATCATGATGCGCACCGGGATGCGCAAGCGGCCTGATACCCTCGCTAGCTGCTCGACGGCCGGCGTCGTGCCGCCTGTTGCGTACGAGCCCGGCGCGTTGAGCTCCACGCGCGATGCGCCCTGCTCCTGGGCCTCGAGGATCGCCTCGCTTGAGAAGACGGCGACTTCTACCGGGATCCTGACGGCCGTTGGGTTCATCTTGTGTATGTTACAAACTCATGTACAATGAATGGCGGGGAAAGAAATAGGACAAGCATGCAGATGGGAGATGGAAAAGCCCAGCCTGAGAATACCTAGTCGAGACAAATGAGGGCATCTTGGCTGGCTGGGCCGGCGGCGAGTCGTGAATCGGCCCCACCTGGATGTCATATAGCAGCCTTGTCGCGAGAAATGCTTCTCCGAACGCTAAGCATCGCTTTGGCAGAGATGGCAAGTGTACGGAGTGCGGAGAGATGAGAAGAGGAAAGGAAATGAATTGGGTAAAAGCATCAGGCGACGGCGTCACTCGCCAGATTTTTGTTCCTTCCTCGCAATGGCGTCGACTGAGTGGGGCTAGTGCAAGTAGCTCAACCCTAGACCCTAGCCAGCCTCGTTGACTGTAGAGCAGTTGTGTTGGGTTGTTTATGCGCTGGGTCACACAAGATACCTCTCGTACAGCCAAGACTCTAATATATCAAAAAGTCACCCAAGATCGGCAGTGGTCGGTAGGTACATACTTACCAAGGTAGTGAGTGCATGGGGTCTCGCTTACATGCTCTGGCTCCACCATCAAATTTCACCCTACTGCCTTCTTATCTTGCCTTTTTCGACATGGTCAGTGGCTCTGCAGGGATCTGTGGGCACCGTTTGAA
The DNA here is from genome assembly GCA_000709145.1 of Balansia obtecta B249. NCBI lineage: Eukaryota > Fungi > Ascomycota > Sordariomycetes > Hypocreales > Clavicipitaceae > Balansia > Balansia obtecta. The sequence continues at coordinate 1,145 of JFZS01000112.1, forward strand.
TTTTCAAAAAAAATAATAAAAAATAATAATAATAAATAATAATAATAATAAATTAAAAAATTAAAATTAAAATTAAAATTAAAAAAGTTTGCTTTGTTCCCTCTCTATAGATTTAAAGATTTTTTTTTTTGTTGCTAGGAGCCTACCAAGCCGTAGCTCCAGTTTAAAGTATTTTCTTACATAGTGATCCCTCTTTTCCCTTTTGTCGGAAAAGGCCTTAACAAGTCGATTTTTTCCACACCAAAAATTTCCACTTCTCATTCTCCTTCTTCCTCTTCTTCGTTCCACTCCTCCCCTTGATACTATCGCATAATCTTGGTTGCCCACGGAATTTGTTTCATCACAGCCGAGCCGTCACAATGTCTGCTGACGACATTGACAACCCTAATCCTCCAGTCTACTATGAGGAGCTGGATGCCATCGACGATGACTTTGACCAGGTCGAGCTTGAGATCAGTGAGTTCAATTCTATGTGCCCCTCTTCTGACACACTCTCCAAGTTCCAACCTTTGGTTGCACTTGTAGGTTTGAGATATGAGTTGTCATGAGCAACGTGCAAATGCGGGTTTGGATTCTGTGTCTGCTGGCTGTAGTCTGCTGGTGATATTCTGTGCTAACGCCGCTTCCAGTACGTATCCAGAACAAGATGACGCGTGAGCTGTACGCCAAGCGGCAGAAGATTATTTCTCAGATTCCCAACTTCTGGCCGCTCGTATTCGAGCACGCCCCTCCCGATATTGATGAGTTCATCCAGCCCACCGATGCCAATGTCATTTTTTCCGCTCTTAAAAACCTCACGGTCGAGCGCTTCGAGCTGCCCGACGGACACCCTCGCAGCATTTCCCTCAAGTTTGAGTTCTCCGAGAACGAGTACTTTGAGGACAGCACGCTCGAGAAGAAGTTCTGGTGGCGTCATGCCAAGGACGGCTGGGAGGGTCTCGTCTCAGAGCCTGTCGAGATCAAGTGGAAGCCTGGCAAGGACTTGACCAACGGCCTGATCGACCTCGCCAAGAAAGTTTACCAAGATGAAGTGGCTGGCAATGTTGACGGGAAGACTCCAGCCAAGCAAGAGCTCGCCAAAAAACTCGAGAATACCGATGTTGACACGGTCAGCTTCTTCAACTTTTTTGGTTTCAGGGGCCGCTTCGTCACTGCAGAGGAAAGCGCTGCCGCGGCCAAGGTTGAAGAAGAGAAGCGCCAGGCCCGCAAGGCTGGCCGAGAAGTCAAAGAAGAAGGGATGATGGGAGAGGGCGATGACGAAGATGAATACGAGCTCGAGATCTTCCCCAACGGTGACGAAGTTGCTGTCGCCATTGCCGAAGACTTGTACCCCGAGGCCATCCACTACTTCCGAGAGATGGAGCAGCTCGCCCTCCTTAGCGACGACGACTTTGAAGATGACGAAGATGAGGACGAGAAGATGAGCGAAGGTGAGGGTGACGAGAAGCCTTCCAAGAAACGCAAGGCTTAAATAAGAATGGCCCTTTGGGGACAGTAACTAATGCTTTGAAGGGGGACGAGGAAAATCAACGCCGTGAGGCTCGCTTTTGTGGTCAACAAACAGCTGATGCCCCGTATCTGGTGATGGCGGATCTACGAATGGGACTGGGCTGGATTCCTTTTTTGTTTGACATTTGTTGTTGTCGTTGTTGTTGTTGTTTCGGGCTCGGGGCCTAGATTGAGATTACCCGCTCACGAAAGCTGGGCACGCGAAGTGGTTGAGATTGGCAAGTTTGGATGAAGCACAGTAGGAATCAGAGACTGCTAACAGCTTGCGTACGGGAAGGGGGAAAACCCTCTGCTGCTAGGCACGGTTAATTAGACGCTGGCTAGCTAGCTCCCCAATGCGTTTTAAACACCCTAGTTTCTGGAAGTATCGAAGATGGGGTGAATAACTAGGTCCGACGGCAGCGGAGAGAGGGTGCCATGGATGGCGCCAGAATAAGAGTCCAAGCGTGAGGTGCCCTTTCATGCTGGCGGCGGCAAGAAGCAAAGAGCAAATACACAGGTTATTATTTTAGGCTGAAGTGAAGCAGTCTTGGCAGTTGCAACACACGTTACAGCAAGATTGTAGCAAAAGGAAGCACTTCCCGAGTCCCAGCGCTGTACAGTTGCAGAGTGACGCAAATGCTGGACGCTTCAACTTGGGACCCTGATCTTATCAATACGCCAAAATTGACGCATGTCGTGGTATGTTACGTATGGTACCGAGCACGCAGGGACCGCGTAGATGCTTGCAACAAGCGCTTGGCGGCGAGGGGAGCCGAGATTCTGCTTCTGACGCAATTTCAGGGCGAGGTAATCGTTTTTTTGTGGGAGAAAGACTCGTTTATGGAGATGCGACGTTAACCGACGTGGTCAACTTGGGGCTCCTCCTCCGACGGAGAGGGGTAAAAAAAAAAAAAAAAGCAAAAAAAAAAAAAAGAAAAACTAATTAAAAGAAGCGGCTGAAGCGGGAAAAATCTAATCTACACAAGAAAAATTGGGGCAACAACTTTCTGTTGAGTCGGAGTACTGCCGAGACACCCCCCCCACCTCCATAAATTGCAAAACACTTTATCACATTGCGTTTCAAGAATGAGCCCAACTTCATGAAAGATGGCACAGCATTTGTCGGCGGATGCACCACACCTGCAGCTTGCCTTGCACAGAGAGCAGAGGGCAGAGAGCCTAGAACAAAGTACCTTGGTACTTTGGACCAGGCTAACATATCTCTTGGGTTCCGGCAGGCCAATCGGAGCCTTTGCCGGCGTCAATAAGACAAGATTGTGGCTGTTCAGGAGAATGACTTGGCCGGGACTTGATAGGGAAACTTCCTGGTGGGGCGGACTAACTAGTGTCTGAATCACGTCATTCTCCCGGCCTTGTGGGTCAACCACCCGCAGCTGGCGCCTTCCCAAGGACAAGTGGCGTGCCTTGCCTGATTGGCTCTCCTTGCCCGGCCGCGCCAAGCGCAAATACAACATCGTCGTGCGATATATAACTTGGTTGACCGGGACATGAAAACACCTGCAGCATGGCTATCGCTATCCTGTTGAATATCACCATCGACCTATCCGTCTCGGGCCGCCGCCCCCCCTTTGTTTTGGATTTTGCCGATGCACTCACTCCTTCTCTTGCTACAGCTGCACACCACAAATTACACAGAATGTGTATATTCGGACACGGCTATCGGCTTTACGTTAAAGCCCTCATAGACAGATGTGTTATTGCTTGCCACCCAAGCCTTTTCACGGGGGTTTGTTCTAGTGATGGCCTTTGGTGCTCGCCAGAGGGCCTGGGATTACCAGCTAAGCTAAAACTATCTATATTCAGGTCCCTAGATCGAGTTAATTAATATATTCCATTTTCAAGATAAATGTACCTAATTCGAGTAAAAACCGGTATGCCAGCAAAACATCAACTAGTCCGAAACCAGAAGGTCTGTGGGCGTATTCGTCCGGAGAAGCCGTATCCAGTTGCCCGAGTAGGATGAATACTTACACTGACCACTCCTCTTCTTATCCCCTCCTCTCATCCCTCTTTCCTCCCACCCTTCTTCCCTTCTTATCCTCCCTGCGGGTGTTGCCCTCGGCTCCTTGTCCGTTCGCAACACTGCATACAGAGTGTTGGTCACTCACGAGTCACGACCCATCGGTGGTGAGCAGCCAACCATGGATAATCAAAGCTTCTGGACCTTGCCAATGACCACTCAGCTCTTCATTATCAACCGGGGTTTGGCCTCGATTAGCTCATGATGGTGGACTTGTTTCAATGCTTATTCATGCTGCATTCTATGGAAGGGGGTTATGTGTATATATATATATATGGGCACAGGAGGGTGCCCGTCACCATCTTTGGAAAATCTTTGAATTGAATTCTGCCATTACCTCCGTTTCATGTTCGCCAATTGCTTCATCTGGTTCATCTGCTAGCAACGTTCACTAACCATGGGTACGTCTCGCCAGCAATGTCCCTGCTAAACCACATCACTAGGCAATGATGCAGCAATGGAGCCTCTTTCATGCTTTCCCCCCCAAGCCCCCAAAAATTGCATGTGAGCTAATGTAACTCGCCTTCGTGCTTTGCTGAACGCATAGAGAGCCAGTCTATACCGGCAGCCGATGAGAAAAGGGGTTCCAAGCATCACCACCGAGGCCACGTCAAGGAGATTGCAATTCTGAACCAAGACTATGAGGGAAAACCCACCGACGAAGAGTTTGCTACCTTGCGTCGTGTCCCTGGCAAGATTCCCACCGTTGCTTACCTGCTATGCATCGTCGAGTTTTGTGAAAGAGCGTCGTACCTTGGTGAGTTCATCATCTACTCTCCCCCCCCTCCCCCAAAGCTTGATCAGTTACCTGAGGCGTTGCCGACTCTTTTCCTGACACAACCGGCTCTATGAGGCTGCGATCAAATTTGGGCAAACTACATCAACCGCCCACTGCCGCCAGGCGGCAATGGCTACGGTGCCGTGGCCGCGGGGAGCATCAGCGGCATCCAAGGTGCTTTGGGCCTGGGCGAGCGAATTGCTGTACGTGCTGATGATACTGCTTCAAGCTGGTGCTCACAACCCTTTGCTCAGTATTAACTTTCAGAAAACTCGCAGAATGCCACGACTCAATCTTTCAGTTTGATAGTCTTTTGCCTACCATTGGTAACTGGGTATCTAGCCGACGCCAAGTTCGGCAGATACCCCATGATCTTCTGGGGAGTCATCATCTGTGGTATCGGGCACGCTCTGATCGTTGCTGGTGGCGCCAAAGTGCTCATCGATAACGGAACGGCCAAGATTCCCTTTTATATTGGGGCATACATTCTTGCCGCTGGAGCCGGTGCGTTTCTCCCCGACTTGTCAAACCCGAATTGAGTTGCCGGTCTGCTCACATCTCTCTACACTACAGCCATGCTCAAGCCCAACGTGACACCACTCCTGCTTGATCAAATGAAATGCCACGTACCGAGAACGAAGCTCCTGAAATCCGGCGAGCGGGTGATTGAAGACCCAGAGCATGGCACAGAAAGAATCATGTTGTGGTTCTACCTTGTCATCAATCTGGGAGGCTTCATGTCCACTGCGACGTCATACTCGGCGAAATATGTCGGTTGGTGGTTGGCTTTTCTACTCCCTCTCCTTCTCTACCTTCCATTGCCTCTTCTCCTCATATGGCTGAAGCCTCGCCTCGTCCTGCACAAGCCAAGAGGCTCTGATCTGCCCAACGTCTTCCGAGCCATTGGCTATTGCCTCGCGGGCGGCGGCATCTTCAGAATCGGTCGCAAGGGTTGGTGGGATAGCGCGAAGCCTTCGGTTCGAGCAGAGAGGGGACTTTCCACAGAAACACACTACAACGATGAGTTTGTCGTGGATGTGCAGCGAACGCTGCAGGCGACCGGCATGTTCTGCTTCTTCCCAGTGCAATACTGGAACGACAATGGGTGAGCTCCTGCGTCACTTTTCACCACCTTCCTTCCACTCGCTGACGACGCCATCCTACAGCATTGGCAGCTCGGCAAATTTCTTGAGCACCATGCTCACCAGTGACGGCGTGCCAAACGATGTCGTCGGCAACTTCAACTGCCTCAGCATCCTTGTCATGGGGCCAATTCTCAACGTAGGCTCTACCACGCCTTGTTCGAATGACGACGCCGACTGACGGATATGCTCCAGTATGTGCTTTACCCGGCTCTGCGCAAAGCCAAGATTCGTTACGGTCCCGTCGCCCGTATCACAACCGGCTTCTTCATCAGCACCCTCAGTGGTATCGGGTACACAGTTCTTTGCTACAAGGCTTACCAAACATCGCCTTGCGGCTGGTATGGCTCTACGGACCCCAAGTGCGTCGAGAACGAACTGTTCTCTCCCATCTCGTTGTGGTGGGAGACAATCCCGTTCGCCCTGGGTGGACTTTCTGAGCTCTTCGTCAACGTTCCAGGTATGTGCCGATACCATGTTTCCCCATCCGACTTGGGCTCGGTTGCTGAGGAGAGGCGAGATACTAACAAGCCATCCGTGCAGCCTACGGCATTGCATACTCGCGGGCCCCGGCCAACATGAGGGGCCTCGTGTCTGCCATCAACCTGTTCAGCACTGGCGTTGCGTACATGGTAAACCTGGCGACATCCGCCGCCATTACTGACCCCTACCTAGTCTGGGACTTCTGCGGCCCAGCCATCCTCGGCGGCGTGGTGACAGTGTTCTTCGTAAGCAATCGCAACCCCGATCATCTTCTACGAGATCGCGTTTGCTAACTTTGGTCTGAGTATTTCACTTTCCGTCACATCGACAAGGAGGAGTATGTGCTATCGACGACGAAAACGGGCGAGGTTCCAGACGCTGACGAGACCGAGGCGGCTCCTCAGCATAGGACGTAGAAGCAGTGCCGCATGTATCGTGTTGGTCTACAACGCCGATGGGAATCCCTAGCCTCCTTTTCCCGACCATATCGACTGATGTAGGAAGACGTCCTGCACGCCTGGCTCTCCGATTCTCACCACTGACCCTAACTCGCGGATGCCTGCCCAAGGCATACAGAGTAGAAAAAACTAGACCAAACGTCCTAATCTACTCATCTGCCCAGCAACAGTTGCAGCCAAGTGCGCGGAATTATGAATCCCGTATTGTGACACGCCCGACGTCGCCTCAGTGCTGTATTGTATTATATCGTCTTGTGCAAAGTGCGAAACGTGGAGAATCATCAAGTCCCGAGATGATGATGCCTAACGACGACGAATAGACTTTGCCAGTGCACGATGGCCCCAGCACCTGTCCACGTTGAGACGAGTCGGCACTCGTAGCTGCATGAACTGTTTCATAAACCTAGCTAGCTACATCCGCCAACGGACCCAAGATACATAAAAGCCAATGCAGAACAATGCCGGAACCTTTCCAGTTGTCCCCTCTTCGTAGTGCGAAATATATGCCACAGAAAAAAAAAAAAAAAAAAAAAAAAAAAAACCCCAATCCAATTCTATGCAAAGGAATCGACGTGGTGAGTCGGCACCCTCGTGAGGACGTCGAAGCTGCCGGTGCCCAGGTCCCCGAGGCGGCCCATGACGAGGCGGCCGCTCGGCGTCGCCAGGTTGTCCCAGTCTCCGTCGAGCACGGCGTCCTTGAGGAAGGCGAGCGTCGTCTCGAAGCTCATCTTGGTGAAGGGGCTGATGTTGCCCCGCAGGCCCATGCGGCTAAAGGCCGTGAAGTCGCCGTTTCTCGTCATGTGGTCCGCGATCAGGTTCAGGTGCCGCTTGTCGACCGTGATGCCGTGCGACCCGAACACGCCGGACAGCTCTCTGACGATGTTGATCCGGCACGCCTCCACGCCGTACATCGATAGCACGGCCGCGATGTCGTTGGTCTGGAGCCGGTTCAGGTCGATGCGGTCGCCGTGTGCCAGCATGGCTCGGAGGTTGACACCGCTGACGTGGACCACGCGCTCCTTGCCGCCGGCTTTGGCTCGCTCCGACACGTTGCACGTCTTGATGCCGACGATTTCTCGGATCGGCGTCTTCTTGACGGCTTTCTGGACGATGTCGAGCATCAACAATTTGGGTATGCCTGCATCGAACTCCAGTGTCACATCACACCACTCCCCGCTTTGCTCGTCGTACTCGAAACCCGTTACCTCCTTGAACTCCCTCTCGACATAATCCGCCAGCGAGCTGTCTGAGTCTGACGCCTCTTTCTCCAGCTTCTTTTCGCCGCCCGGCTTGTTCGTCGAATCGTCGTCCATGGGACTGTCGTCGAGACCCTGTGTCTCCATTTCTGCATCTTCGGCCCTGTCTATATCTCGCTGGACTTCGTCGTCGGCATCGTCATTTGGTCCATATGAGACGGCCTCCGAGTGTTTGGCTCGCTGGCTAGCGGTGGTGTTGTCATCGTCATCGCCCCCCGCATTGCTGCCATTGTCGTCATCTCCATCGCCAAACTCGGTATTATTAGCAGCATTGGCGGCAGCCATTTCGACAACCCCAACCGTGGCGCCAACGTCAGGTGTAGCATTTGTCGTCTCCGCAGACCGCTTCTTTAACTCGGCCTTCGCGATTGTGAGTATGTGCCGCAGCGTCTTTGTCGCCAGAGCGCGCATAACCTCCGACTTGCTGACGTGATATGTGTCCAAGTACTCATGCGATGGAAACAGCTTGAACTTGATCTGGTATATTTTTGCGAGGCCATGAATCTTGCCCCGGTGAACCTTCTCTTCTACCACAACGCGGTCTAAGATGTAGGATAGAGGCAGGGCACTAATTGACTTTGCAAAGCGCTCAACCTCTTCTGCAGATTGACCATCATGTGGATATAGGGACATTGACGGCGTGGATATGTCCTTCGTGGCCGTCATCAAAATTTCTCTTAACCGCGGAATACCTTGGGTGACATTGTTGGCAGAGTGTCCTGCCAAGTGAAAAGTGTTGAGAGTCATCTGGGTCGATGGCTCACCCACGGATTGGCCTGCGATAACGCCGACCGCTTCACCTGGCTCGACAAGTGATTGCATGTACTTCATCGCAAAGATCACCTCGGCGTTTTTGCGATTCAGTAATGAATTGGTTGACCCCTGCATCGCCTTGTCGCTTTTCTTTTCGCGGACGAGTCCGTCTGCATTGTCATTTAGGTACGATGCCATAGCATCGTAGAAAAGCTCAGAGTACACGAACAGGTTTCCTGCAGGGTTAAAGGCGCTTAGTAGCGGATCCTTCACTTTGAGGCTCCCTGCCTTAACATGTTTCAACGTGCTTTTCATGTATTTTGTGAACAAGTTTCGCTCGGACCCAATCCGGGAGACCACATCCGGATCATATCTTAGTTGGGCAATTTCTGATGAGACATTTCGTAGCAGAAAGCTGAAATCTGTGAGATACTTTTGCTTCGCAACATCAATACCGTCCTCTCCATAGAGAAATTGTATGATTGAACCATCTGCGTCACGAACAGTTGTGTCGTACGCAACTCTGAGCCCTTCTAGGCCTTTGATGACGCATCTTTGTAGATAGCCAGACCGCGATGTCTTGACGGCTGTGTCGATTAAGCCTTCTCTGCCTGCCATAAGATGGAAAAAGTATTCCTGCGGACGGATGCCCGTAAGAAACCGGCTGCTAATATACCCGTTGGCCGTAATCTTCGTCTCGAAAGGCTTGAAACAAGGCAGCGATTTACCACTAACCATAAGAGGAACTCGTCTACTCTCCAAGACTTGCTGTCCCAGGTTGCAGGAAATAAGTGAAGCATTTACCCTCGAGCCCTTCGCGCCAGATGTCGTCATGACCTGCATTTGATTTCGTGGAAATGGCTTCTCGAGACCACTGGGTATGCAGGCCTTCTGCACTGCGTCTGTGATGTCCTTGGTTCCTGCATTCGTCAAGAGATCCAGCCCCTCCTGCTTAGTATCGTCACGAAGGACTTCCTCAAGACGCTCTAAAAGCAATGGATTGTCAGGGTCACAATTCCCTGGGAGAGAGACGTAGTTGGAGGCAATTTCAAGACCCTTCCGATGAACAGCTTCCAGCTCTTTCCGCCGAGATGCCTCTCCGGTCCGAGTCAGTCTCAAGTCATCCATACCACAGGAAAACGCCCTGCTGTTCAGGTAGCGGGTCAACAGTCGACTGAAAGCGTTCAGAAGCTGGCCGGCGCTGGCGGGACCGTATATCTCATGGACAGCATGGATCAACCCCCCCGAGCTTTGTCCTATTTGAGACTTATCAAGGATGCCGGTGATGAGCTCGCTGTTTTGGAATATGACTGACCCCTCCTCCGACTTTGTGCCCCATTGCTCTGCCTTAACCTGTGCTTCTCCCCTCATATTCAGAGCCCCATGGTTCGGAGGTTGGATATTTTTCAGTAATGTTGTGATGATCTGCTTTCCCGTCCACCTGGGGACCGGCCTGATGATCGCCGGTGGCACAAGCTGGATCCTATCTCCAAAAATATGGCCACTTTCTGGCCGCAATGCGCTATAGACCATTGTCTGATAGTCGCCACGATTAAAAAAAGTATCACGACTGCATAACAACGTTGAGATAGATAAGTGGTCCTGAATCAGACCACGCAACGGCTTTCCTTGGGTTCCAGATAAGTATTGGTGATCAGTGTCTGCAATTTGGAGCGCTTCAGAGCGTGCAATCTCATTTTGGGGAAAGTGCATGTTCATCTCGTCTCCATCAAAGTCAGCATTATAAGTATTGCAATTTGCGTAATGCAATCGGATAGTTTTTTCCCCGGGTAGAACGCGAACTCGATGTCCCATTATAGACGGTTTATGTAATGTGGGTTGACGGTTCATTAAAACCACATCACCATTCGTCATGTGGCGATGCACCTTCTTGTTCCTGATCCTGACTGAGTTGATATTTGTTGGGGCAAGAAGCTGATTCGCTAAAGATACACGATCATCAGTCGATTTATTTCTCAGATGCTGGATTTGTCCGTTCTCATCCTCAATGGCAACAGCACCCGGCCATCTATCGACACCGTTGATCACAGCTTGCTGCATATCTCTGAAGTTATGGCTGGTTACTGGTTCTGGATATGTGAGTTTCTGGGCAAAGACTGGGGGGACGCCAATCTCGTTCGTTTCGATATTTGGGTCTGGCGAGATGACACTACGCGCCGCGTAGTTGACACGCTTGCCCATCATGTTCTTCCGGAATAAACCTTCTTTCTTCTCTAATTTTTGCTTGATGCCATCCTCGTTGCGTTTTGCAGCCGCACCTTGCACAGGATTTTTATTCTTATCAATCAATGCATTAATTGCCTCTTGAAGCTCTCCCCAAACGTGATGCAGCTGAGTCATGTCCATTGTTCCTTCTTTTACGGAGGTATACGTTTGGGCCATCTTTGTGCAAGCTCGTAAAATTGACTTGTAGAGTGAGTTTTGCTGCGCTTCCGTAACTTGGGAGTCTCCCATACGTGCTTCGGGCCTGTACCGGTTTGGCGGCACGAGAATGACCGTGATGAAAAACATGTCAGGCTGAACCTTTGGTGAGCTGCGCGTGGCTGGTATCGCGTTGTACAACAAAGACATGAGATCTTGTTCTTTCGCAAACAGTTCGACCAGACGAGCCCGCACTTCCATTGGACTAATGTATCTCTGCGAGGGTGCGGTATCGTCGGAGACTGTATTTGAAACTTCAGGTTCATGATCCACCTCGCTCGAGGACTCGTTTGCTGTGTGACCGTCTTTGATAGAGTCAGGCCCAAGATTTATTTTGGTTCTTTTCTGATGAACACGCGCCATTGCGTCCTCCATTTTGAAGTTCCGCTGTGCCATTTTCGCCTGCTCCTTTGTTGAAAGGGACTTCTGGAAGATATTGACAAATCGATCTTTGCGATAAGGAGGCGAGATCCCTTCACAGTTCGCACAATGCCTTCCTTTGGTGACCTCGGCAAGAAATTCTTTGATGACTTCGCGGCGACCTTGCGACATGCCTTCATGTTTCCTCTTCTTAACGTGACTTCTCTGCAATTCGACCTGACGGAGGCAGTCCCGGACATATTTTTCCCGCTTTCGAATCACGGACTCGCTCGAGTTGCTGTCTTCGTCGGCTTCACTATCTCCTGAGTCCACGCACTCCAATGGACCCCGTTTCAAGTCCATCTCGCCGATAGTACCGACCTTGTGTGCTTCATGAATGAGGCCGTGTTGAAGAAGACGAAGTTTGCATACATACTTGTGTAAGTCCCGCGCACGCAGCCTGAATCCCTTGCAGTATACACAAGTTGCTCGGAGTAAATGGTATGCCTGGTCCATAAAGACCGGATGGTAGACAACCACAGGCAGCTGAATGTGCCCTGGATGGCCTGGACAAGCTAGCTGATTTAGGTTGCACGTCGCACATCTGGCGTTGGACAAGTTAGCAGTTGCAACATGACATCGCTCACACACGAGCGACTTACGGTGAGTCGCCCCATGACCCAAGTGCTGGGTCATAAAGCCCTCCAGGAATGGGGTGAAGCAAGCTGTCAAAGGTGTTTTCATTCTCGATGCGCTTGACAGAAATGGCTTGAATCTCCTGAGGTGACAAGAATTGAAATTCAACTGAGGCAACCTCTGACGATACAGGTTGTGAGAAATTCATCTTGCCTACAGGTCAAGCCCCGACTTGCTGTCAGCGCAGTGGCATCGCAATCGCCGCGTGACATGGAATTAAAGCATCAATATGCGGATCCCGAAATTTTTTGAGCGGTGTCTTCTGGCAGAACTTTTCTTGAGAATAATGTGGGGGGTTTTTTTTTTGGAGGGGGGGACGAGTGGTGTGGCGCCGTAGGGTGTGAATTCGCTCCTGCTTCAATATTTACGTAGGCACCTGGATCGTTGCGGGTGCTAAACGTACCACTAGAGCGACCTAGGGTTGTTCCACATTGTTGTATTGAAACGGAGGATTCTCGGCTGAAGTTAATCATGATCAATCAATGGCCGCGAACATTTAGAAAACAGGACTCCTGTTCAAGCTGTTGATGGATTCGCATACCTTTAAATGCGGTAAGGCGCCACGGGATCCACACCACACTCTCGTTACGTCACGACAGCTGCCACAGAACGCTCTGCAGGACTTTTGCTACACTATTATTTCCTTGAGTCCCGATTGGTTTACTGGCCAGTTCGTTAACCCAATTGATGCATTACTGCAGCGTTGATCTGCCATCCGATTTCTTTTTGGAGAGCAAGGGTCCTTTGCCGATTTTTTTCGCTCGGAGTTTTGAGAGAAAATTCTCGTTCCTGAACCGTTGCATCATCCCCCAGGTTTCCATGTTTGGCTTGGTCCATAGTGTCCAGCTGCAGTTCCACCAACTTGGGTATAGCGTATGGCGAGAGCAATTGTAATCTGTGATTCGCTGGGACAGATGCCTTGCCACTAGCCAATTAAGGCACATTGAACCAATTAAAGTTAACGACCGCCGCCTGCTGCCTGTGTTCTGCTCTTTGCTGGCAAGAATTCTCTAATAATGTCACTAAAGCTGCAACATCTACAGCTGCGTAGCAATAGTTGCTTGGGCAGCTAGCATACGCCGCCTGGTCTTCACCTTAGGAATTAAGGCTAGAAGTCAGGGGATTCCTGCGTGAGGGAAACCCTCTTATAATAGACATCAGAGACTTCTGACACCTTGCCTAGGAATGAAAAAGATTTGCTGCTAGCCAGTTGATTGAGAGCCAGCAAGCTTCCAATCCCGCAAATACCCTGGTTCCAGAGACACTGGGATCCTGCAGTTGATCGGGGGTGTTGCAATGCAAAGCTAGATGAGCTACCCAAAGATCTTCTAGGTTGCTGTTGCTTCAGAAATGCTTCTCCTGACAGCTATGCACGGCCATGGCCAGTTGGCTTGCAAAATTAGCCTTCATCGTCGCGGAACTAACAGCTACGGGGAAGGAACAAAAAGAAAAGGGGAGAATTGTTATTACCCGCTGTCTCACATCTTATGTAGTACAGGGCATCTCAAACCATGCAGCTTCACCACGAATGCTCACACTCATTGCCATCGTTCTCCATCTCATTCCTCATGGATTCAGTACCATAGCTGCTCGGTTTAAGTTTCAGGTTGATGATGTATTTAGACTTGGTCTCTGTTATTATAACTGTCTCTTTTTTACTCCTTGTCCCACTCCGTCTATTGAGCCTCCAAGGCAAGGCGGCTGTTGTCCGACCGAGCGCTATCGCAGCTCTCAAGCTAGTAAGCAAGAACTGTTGCCGCGCCATCACCTGGGGATTATCAGGCAGAGCAATGACCTGCTACAACGAGTCCAGTGATTGAACCTATGCTGTGTCCTTGTATTCTTGGTCATACTCGTGATGACAGTGCGACGCATCGTTGAGGTCTGGCAATGACTCCGATGACAAGATTGTCACGCGGACATTGCTGGTAGGCCCCTTTTTAAGAGGGGTGCAGTTTGTCGTTGAATCATTTCAGAAAGTAGCACTGCTGTTCGAGACGAAATCTAGACTGGTGCCCGAGGAAACTGTCGGGGCTCTGCAGCGGATGTTCTTTCTATGGGTGAACCCAATCCTCAAGCGCGGTGCATCTGGTGTTCTACAAAACGAGGACTTTCTGGTGGCCGACAACCGCCTTGTAACCAAAGCTACGAAATGCCATCACCAAGCCCCTTCAGTTCTCTTGATGGCAGAACTGAAGGCCAGATAGGCAAGAATCTCTTCGGGCTACATGGGTTATTTCGCACAAGGAAAGTGGCCGTTTTCTGGATATTCAACTCGAGTAAGTCTCTGATTCGGAATCCCCCCCGGTTTCTCAGTAATGTTAGTTATCAGTACGACACTGATTAGGAGCAGCGCACCATTTCAAATTGGCCGCTGTCGCCATAATTCTCCAGAACAGCCGCGTCAAAGTTCAAGGTCTCTGGTCTGAACTGAGTTCGATCCCCGAAACGAGCCACAAGATCCTTTCTGACGACACACCAATATCCGAGCTTCCTGACACTTGGATACACTAGATGGAAACGCGGAAGAAGCGAGCCAAGGAAAATGATAGCAAGTGGACTTGGGTCGCGAGACGAGAAGTTTCTCTCTGTACGGTGAGTCAAGCTAAGTCGGGACTCACATTCCAGGGGAACTTGACCCTCGATTAACATTTGAATCAGGGTTCTATTTCAGATCGTCCGGAACTTTTAATGCGTTCTTCATGATAGGTTGTACTAAACATATTTATTCTTTATCACATTTCCGCATTACTGGCTAAATCGCTGGACGGATGCAGATTTACCCGACGTTAACTGTGATTCTGTCCATTCTTCTGCTCGACGAGGCAACGTCATCACTCGACGCCGCGACGGAGTCATCGATCCATGAGCTAATTGACAGAGAGCTCTCGGCTTATGGGCATACTCTTCTGGTTGTTGCGCATAGATTAAGCGTTGTTGACAAGCACATTGGGGCGATGATGTGGGATACATGGCTTGTCAATGTTGACCGTCTTCCAGACTTGTTAAGAGTCATTGTGACTCGTTACAACGCATGCAACTTCACCCGCTTTGAAGCAATGAATGTAGATGAATCATTATGGGTATAATCAAATGGTGTCAAAATTGTAGAGAGCCCTAACGATAGCGCCCAATAGCCAGCCACCATGGCTTGAAAGGTCCCGACGAGGCGTAACAGTAACAACGCATGCTGTCATGTTGCTTATGTTCCCTGAGAGTTACAACAACAAAAGAGCATGCAATGCCCACGCAACCAACTGTATCCAGCTGGCGCAATTTACTCCCACCCTTCGCCATAAAAACGACACACTATTTCATAGATTTAATTCTCACATCAACAACAAAAAAAAAAAGAAAAATACGCTCTATGATCTTTAAGCAAATATTAGATGTTGCCAGGGTTTTTCATGGAAGTTTTATTGCCGGGGCGTGGGAGAGTCTATTGATGTGGATACGGCGTTAGAGAATGAAAAGGCGTCCAAACCGAACATCTGCGACAGCTCCGATCCTCAAAGCTCGTGCCTGCAACAGAAGCAGCCCTACGGAAATGGGGCGAACAGTCACTCCGGAGCAACTTGCCAAGGGCTACAAGTTGGCATTCTCACCGGTATACAGGATCGATCCAAAGACAGTCGTGAAAACACACACACGCATGGCAGAAGCCGAGACAATGCGATTCATCCGTGCCAACACCTCGATTCCTGTTCCGGAAGTTCAAAACGCTTATCGCGACGACAAGACGGGACATTCGTCATTATCATGGATTATGTGGAGGGAAAGACTCACAAAGATGCGTGGGACGACTATACTGAGGCGGAGCAGGCGTCGGTTATCTCCCAGCTTCGCGGCTACATGGGCCAG
Source organism: Balansia obtecta B249 (assembly GCA_000709145.1). Classification (NCBI taxonomy): domain Eukaryota; kingdom Fungi; phylum Ascomycota; class Sordariomycetes; order Hypocreales; family Clavicipitaceae; genus Balansia; species Balansia obtecta. The sequence goes on from JFZS01000112.1 coordinate 16,906, forward strand.
CTTCGCAACTTCAAGGGCGACTTCATCGGGTGCATCGACGGATCGGCCTGCAACGACCAGTATTTCCGTCAAATCCCGGAGGGATACGGACCCTACAGAGCCGAGCAGGAATTCAACGAGGGCATCGTGAAAGCGATGAAGATGGACAATGAGACTTGATTTGCAGAGTGGAGAAGTACAGTCTGGCTAAGCGTCATGAAAGACCATGATATTGTCCTAACGCACGGTGACTTCGACCCACGCAACATTATGGTTCAAGGAGATAAGGTTGTGGCCATCTTAGATTGGGAGCTGTCTGGTTACTATCCCACATACTGGGAATACGGCAAGGCTTTGTTACGCCCGGAGTGGGAGAGTGCGTGGAGTCGTAGTAAGGCTGTGGACAGGATTCTGGAACCATTTCACAAGGAGCTCGCTGTTATGTGGACCTCAAACGATATTATATACTGATAGGATAGTATCTTTGGCATAACTCAAAATTCATCTTCAACTTAAGTGGTGGACTTTACGACTTCCCAGCCGACCTTAGAAGTGATAAAGTCGCAAATATCATCTATTTCATCGGGAATCTTGTACCAGTGACCTTGGTTTTCATAGCACTTCCATTCAACCTGATACCCTGCATCCCTGACTCAGCCCTCCAATGATGAGGTTTCGGGGCTGCACCTTCTCAAGCTCACCCGCTATAATCTCCAAGATCTCCCGAGCGGATTCAGCCAGCCCGTCCAGCTGTCGTTCTTTGCGGTAAGAAGGGTCTGCAAGGCGAGCAATGTCAAACCACTGCGTGAGCATCGATCGACCAAATGCGGTAGAGCGACGAGGCTTAGAAGTAGGGAAAACGAAGCGGGCCCCACGAAGCAATTCTGTGAACTTATGATCAGATGATGTGAGACCGGTTTCCAACAGCTCTGTACCAAACTTTTTGTCATTAGAGCCCACTCCGTGGAGGAGGATAAAGGTATGGCTATGAGGTGCTCGGGGTTCGACGACATAGAGGGGTTCGCCCGAGGATGAAGTGAATTTAAGCATCGCAAGTTTAGAAAGAGCATCCAAGAGTAGCCACGTTTTCACGGAGGGACTTGAAGTAGCACAAGAACAACAAGCAGAGACGGATCGATAAATGTGTACCTATTTAGAGATAAAACCGGAAAGTCCTTGCTCTGGTCTCCTTCCTCTTTCCTCCATACCCAGGTAGTCATGTGATGAATCCCACTATTGGCTTGACAGTCCACTCCTGGCATCTTTGGGGAGGTGTCTTCTGCGCCGAGGCCTTCACCTTCTTCAGATCCTTCTCATCCAGCTCGCCGATGTAGTGGTGCGCAGACATGCCGTCACTGTTGAATCGCTTAGGGCTTAGTATCATGAGCTTGTACTCGGTGCCTTGTGTCGGGCCCCCGGTCACGTGATACCACGTCGCGGTACTGTTGTCTTTCGGGGCCACAAGGATCATCCAATGGAGTGGATCTTTTTCCACGTCGGCGACCAAAGGCGATCCAGATGTTCAATTTTGCCATTGGAAAAACGGGAGATAGTGAAAACGGGAAATGCTGTGTGGGAGAGTAAAAGACAATATGGCTTGATGGGTGATAATCTGTCCAATATCGAATACTATGGCTCGACTCTATGTCTGAAGTCGCATGGGAAACGGGGTTTTTATATCTGCGTCGATGCCTTTCTGGTGCTTGACCGGAAAAAACCAAACCAGGAATATCTTCAAATCACATACCCAACATCTTGTCGATATCACCAAGCGCGCGCTTACGTTGTCTCCAAAAATATCCACGGCCATAGCATTAAGGCAAAAATTACCAGCCGTGAATTCATCACCAATGACATCTACAGGGGCCACTAAACTGGCCAGAACTGGCTGGTTACAGATAGGCCGACTAGATTGTATAATGACCAATTATTCCCAAGTAAGGGAGCTGGATAAACTCTCATCTTTTGCGCGCGCTTGCATTCGATTGCCAATGACGCTGGGATTTGCTCACCAAAAACGGGGCTTCCTACCTTAACGGGGAATCTGGTAGGCACGCAGCTCATTTCAGGTCCGGCCTAGTTCGTCTTAGGTGCAGAATGGCAGGTTATGAATCACCACTACTAGGGGGTTAGGGTTTTAGCATCGTGTTGAAGGGGGTGTTATGGTGCAACAACCTGAGACTTAAAATTCGCTATAAGACAATAAATTGTCTGTCTGACGCTACGAGAGCTAAAACATCTATTACGGCTAAGCTACTGTACAAGCAAGATTATTACGAGAGATCTCACTCTTGTAGCTATTACTACTTGATCTAGATTGGTTGGGTCCCTGGTTTGGTCCTTGAAATGATAAAAGGAACAGATTGATAAATCATTGATGACTTGATAGGAAACAAAGCTTGAAGAATGAAGCCCCCAAGGAAAAAAGAAAGGAAGCCATATTCAATTTAGGAGATGCTGTCGTATGTAATATATTTCTCATTAACGCTGAGAATGGCCACATTTTCGTAAGCTTTACATGGATTATAAGCCAATCAAACCATTGGTATACTAAGTTACACTATAACGCAAGTCCCAATAACGCCTCTAGTTAAATGGCTTCATCGCACGTGTTATGTTTTTGATGAGGACTAAAGGTCTCTCACTCAAGGTCACTCAGCCATTGTAGCCTTCTCGGCATCAAAGACATTTTACTCCAACAGCAATTAATAGATGATTGTTTTTCAGATAAAATATTTATTAGACTGGGGTATAGAAATCAATGCGCTAACAGCCTATTTTTCTTGATAATATGCTATATAGATCAATGGCCGGCGTGAGCGTAATACCAGCCGGACGCAGTGGAACAGCGTGCCGATTGCGAAATTGTGTCTTCAGAGGCCTAAAGAGGGTCTGGTCCATCTTGACTGGAACCCTGAAACTTGTTACCCCGACCCAACATCTAGTTGAGGACTGGTGACTGTAGGGCGATGGTGATTGGCGACTTTACACCTTTTTGACGCCTGCTGCCTGCCATGTCACACGCATTCGACCAACCCCTGCGTCAGTTTTAGTCTACTTGCAATGGAAAAACAGTGACCAGAGAACAACCAGGACGAGAAGCACGAAGCGGTCCATACGATACCTTGAACGAATGTCTCCCTTAAATCTCCTTCATCCATGCTGCAAACTAGCAACCGCATGGTACGGAGTATCACATCTGAGTTTATTGCTTCGGGCTTGCGGCTGAGTATCAACTCTATTATCGGAACACCCTCTTCTTACTTTCATGTGGCCTCGCCAGTCCCGAATACAACACCTGCTTCAATAGTTGCATTTTCTTCCCGTATTAGATTGGGCAAGTGTTCTTTAACGCAACTGGACTTGATCTTTAAGCCTGCCATTCTTCGCTTAGCCGCATAGAATACTATTGGCCCAAGCTCTTGTTGTCGTCCCTGCCCAATTCCTCCGGCAAGTTGGTAACTCTGTCAATTGTGTTCAACCGGAGCCCGTTCAGCTTTTCGATTCGCCTGTTTTCTTAAGAAAAAAAAAATAAATAAATTGAACTTGAACAGATACCAAATGCGTGAATTTGCAACCTGAAGACTGTTCTTTGCACGCACTCCGCTGACATCTTGTCAACTACGACTCCCTTTCTCCAGCGATGCTACAGCTTGCCTCAATATTGTTGCTGGATGGGAGCTACAGAGGATAGTCATGATATAGAATTTTATACCATCGTTGTCTGATTAGGCTGAAGTGGTTGTTGTGCTGCTGGAAAAGCGGAAACAAGGATCTTAGCTTCAGCCTTGACCCTTTATCTCTGTGCCATTTCTTCAGCTCTCAAAACAGTCTGTGGAACGGCTTATGTATTGATTCCCTACCGTGCTGATGACTGATGACGGTCTACGGGCGGACCGATTCCAAGCTGAGAGCTATTCTTGGCCGTTCCTGGCACCGCAAAAATTTAAATGTTCAGACCTGTGACCTTCCATCAACAAATCCACTTGCCGTCAGATTTCTTCCATTAAGCAGGCATAGAACCGAGCTGATGTCGTCTGCTAGACTCTTGAAGGCTATGCATTTGCTGCTGAGACAGAATTTTGAGTACTATCTTCTACGAATCATCTCGGTCCACGCGGTTAAGAAGCCATCGATGCTTTGTTCGTCGCACTTGCCAAGATTCCTTGGGCGCAAGTCAACGTATTAATGGTTGAAGAAGTACTAGTAACCACACCTGCTGCGGTCAAGATGGTCAACCAGCTGAGCAACTTGCGACCTTGTGCAAGAGGCATCCAATAGCGCCTTCGCTTTTTCGTCAGGTCGATTTCTGCCCCCTTATTGGCCAGTTTGGAACTTCAAGTAAGTACTTTGGAAGACAGGACAGGCATACGGAGCAAGCTTGGCCAGCGTGGCCGACCACCGACCAAGAAGTCTCAGACGCCAGAAGTCGATGAGCCCCAGCCTACGCCAGAGAACTTCAGAACCTCGGTTCCCGATGCTGGATGCCGATCTCCTCGACGGGAAGTTGTCTCAGAGTGCCACCTCTCACCGACATAGACACCCCCGCATATCAGTCTTACTTGTGGCGGTGAACGACCATAAGTCTTACTGTACCACCATTTGTCCCACGCCGAAGATACACGGGATGCCTGACGTCGCACGATCGGGTTCCAGCCGCGATCTTGAATCCCAATCCTGATCTTACTGCTTGCAGGAGCCCAATGGCTTCACAGTGGCTTTGCCCATCAGTGCCGATGGTGGATGGCAAGAGACTAGTCCCGACAAAGCGTGTGTGAGACAGGTACTACCTACACCTTCGAGCTATCGAGGCAGAGCGGCATTAGAGACGTGAATGAGAGCAGAGCCAGACGGGATTGAGTAGGATAGGAATATGAGGTGACTCAAACTGCCCAAGCAAAGACCGATACCATGATGGTCGTTGTGGCCCTAACCATGTCGATCAGACAGGACTCGGACCATTCCATACCGGCGGAGAATAGGGGAAGGTGGCAAGGGACACGGAATCGTGCATAAATACAACTGGGATGAGCCGTTTTCGACTATTTAATTTATACACATTTTAACCGACGTGGACTGACACACATGATAAATAGAGTATAAGAATAGAAGCTAAATATTAGCTCGAATTGAGACTAGATATCTCCAACAGCACGATGTGGTGCTTTCTAACCAATTTCATAAATTCGCACTCGACTACATAATAAATTCTTGATTCTCATCAAATAAGACTGGCCATTAGGTGCACTATACACCATCTAGGCCGATTTTTGCCGGAAAAAGACAAGACATGAGAAAGAATGATTTAGTCGTACCTTATGGCCCATGCGAGTGCGAATGAGATGTCGATTTTGTAGGCAATCCCTCAAACTGACGGTGCAGATCCAGAGCCTCACCCAATTCCGACTCTTGCTTCTTCCACGGTGCCGGCCACCGGAAAGCATGCTTGGGAACTGGCATATTGTCAAATTTGTCGAGGTCGACCGCATTCTCCCTCTGCCATTTCATCAACGTGTTGAAATCGAGACATTTACGGTTGATGCTGAAATCCGGCCAGGGCGAAGTTCCACCCTCCACCCAAGACAATGTGAAGACGTCAGTGTTAGCGTTGCATTGGATATTCTGCAGCAGTATATCAGTGCAGTGACTGAGATGTATCCACCAGATTCGATCCCGATCTTCTGCTTCTGGAGTATAACCGGGCCAGTCCGCAAATGCAGCCTTACGAAGGCGATTGAGACAGTGAATTTGCTGGAACCACGACGAAAAAGGAAGTAACGACATGTGCGCGTTAGTCTGGTCCAAAATAGGCCTTGATCTATACTTTAAGGGGCAAGAAAATAAAGGAAGGCGGAACAAAAAGGAAAGGGGGGGGATGAAGCATGTTACTTACATGTATTATATCCATTTGTACCATGTACGCATCATCACCCAGATGCCAGTAGTCGTTATCAAATCGAGCCACTGTTTCTGGGTCTTTATCCATCCTGATGATGTCCTCTCGAGTAACAACATGCGTACGAATTCTTTCGAATTCCTTCCAAATTGCGTCATTCTCGGCACTGGGCTCTTCTCGTGCAAAGGACCTGTCTGGTTTTGCAAACAGAGTCCCATTCATCCTAGTAGTATAGGCAGGGATTTCCACACCGTCCAGAATCGGAGCTGCAAGAATCATGATGGAAGTTTGCAGTCAGAACACATACATGCCGCAAAGAGAAGATATCCTTGAACAAGGGACAAACAACTAACACCAAGCCGTCAACTGCCTGAGAGCTGCATTTTTCTCGGCGTGCCGAGGCAGAGGCTGGCAGCGCGAACTGACTAGCAAAGTCAGGGTTGTGATAAGGAACAGAAGATTGATCAGCGTCAAGCAGATCCAGGCTCTCGAGACAGAGCTCTTTTGCTGTTGAGGGGCGTAGTTTGTATTTTTCATTAGCCTTTCTATTTCATTGTCATCTTCATGCAGACGGCGCTCAGCCTTTGAGTATAGACATTGGCTTGCACGATTGGCATTGAAAATAGTCAAAATGTTTGAAAGGGATTTCATGACGAGGAACGAATTGGCCAAGGCTTATGGAAGAGAGGATGACTAGATCCAGGACGAAGTTTAGCTTGCCAAGAGAATAAATCGCCCGAATATTTTTGCCTTTCCCCTCCTTCCTTCTCCGAATGTCGGCTTGTATCTATATCCCTAGGTTCATTTTGGAAAGTGAACTCGCATTCGTATTCAGGAGGGACCTTCCTGCGCTATGGCTTCCCCTCCGACCCAATCCAGCATTATCCCATCAGATCACAGATATCGGCATACTATGTTACAACAACTTTGCCACTTATCGCTCAAGTCCAAGACGAACTATTGGCTCAACAATAACTGTGTAATGTGGCAAAAAAGACAGTGGAAGGATATTGCGCAGGTGGCGCTGCATGTCGTTTGTCACGATAGGTACTTCATGTTGGCTTGGAAACAAAGATGTGCGGATGTGACGATAAATCATGCAAACTACTTGTAGAACCTCGCACATACACGGATAAAATGCTCCGAGATGTCTTGATACCAGACATATAATCCACCACGCACAGTCTCTGCATGGCGTACGGTATTTTTTTCGCCGCCGGGTCTAATCTTCAAGTATTGATCCAAGACGCTCTCGATGCACGCCATCGGATGAAAAAGTGAAACATCGGAAGAGAACTCCAACCACGGATCTCTGCATACAATGGCAGATGTTTCACTACATAAGTTGAAATGCATATTTGCCCAATCTGTACCACTTAGTTGGTCCTGAAAGCCAGTGAATTCATGCCGTCTAATCAGAGCAAGATAATTGGGCACATTTTTAAGCACTCTCACATGTTTTTTTTTTCTTTACGAGAGAGAACAGTTGTACATGTAGTAAGAATCTGTCTATATAGAGCCCCATGGTCCGGCCCTCCCTAGTTCATTGCCATTATTCTTATTCAACCAAAGAGTATCTACTCTGCTTACAGATCATAATTTGAAGCTTTAACTCGCAAATATGCACATCTCTCATCTTTTGACCATTCTTGGAGCATGCACTCTTGCCGCGTCTCGACCGGTAGCAGAGGCTGGGCCACCTTTTATAGACCTCAACAAGAGAATTTTCTATGACTATCATGACGCTACAGACAGCCAAGATGATCACCTCGACAAGAGAATTTTCTATGATTATCGTGATGCTACAGACAGCCAAGATGATCATCTCGACAAGAGAATTTTCTATGACTATCATGACGCTACAGACGCCGAATGTGAGCATCTGAAACTAGAAGCAACATATTCAACTAAGCGCCACACGTACGCTGACAAAGGGGGTAGAACGATTCGAGACGGATAAAATATGCATCATTTAGCATTCCGCCATCCAGCAGCATCAGTCGACCAGCGCTATCCAGAGTTGATGTGTGGGAGGAGTGATGACATTAATTAGTTTCAGTTCTCATGGGAATAGGACACTAGTTGGTCAAGGTTAAATACGCAATTTTCCACAAACTATTCCATCTTTGGAACATACGCTTAATTTACTATGTGATGTTGCCCGGAATATCATGCCTTTGGCCATAATGTTTTGTTGGCAATGGACTCATGTAGCCAATAAAACACGTCTCACTCATCCTGCGACGCTTCACTTCATCAGCAGCTTCATCAGCGGCTTTGTTAGCAGTTGTTGGAAGAAGGTTTTACTGAAGGTCTTTTCTCTTTGCAGTAGACTTTACACAGCAGCACCTCACCGCTTGATCTCCGTACTTTACGATCTTAAGAACGAAACCTTCACGATCTAGTACTGCACAGTACATTATGTATTCATCGAATCATGTGCCGGATGTTGTGGCAAGAAGCATCCAATCCAAGTCGGTGTCTCCATAACATGCCGTCATCTTTAGGATACATGGGAAGTAATGTTCGATTCGGAATCCCTTTACGGAGTTGATCCCGTAATGTGTAACTTGAGGCGGTAACCAGGTTGGAGGTTCGACATTCGCACAGTAGACAGGAGATAACCTCGAATTCCGCCAAGGGCCCTATCATTACAGTCCCCTATACCGAGTAATCGCCGAATAGGTAAGTTTATCGCGGCAATATATCCGCACAGCTTGAGCATTCTTTTCCAGGGTGCAGAAATACTAACCCACAAAAAGACAGCAAGGAGGGAATGGGGAAGTGCCCAATCTGACGAATCCCATCTCTCCCTTTCCAATGTTACCAACACGATGACGCGAGCTGACATCCTCGGATGTCCGATCTCTTCATGACCTAGACCATCTCGCATTTGTCAGCTTCATCAGTTTGTATTGCATGGCGTTGAAAATAAATAGATGCGAACTACTCCTGTGCTGAGTGTAGTTCGGATCCTACCTCGATGGAGTCAATCGAACCGCGACGACTTTCGACACATAGTACCATCTGTGATAGTGCCATCATCGGGAATAATTGCTGATTTTTTATCACCGTACCATCGGTTTTCATCGCCAACATGGCTACCGCTACTCGTATTCTGATTTCTGCCAATGACACGGGACTATGGAAGACGAAGCAAGATGAGGAGGCGGCTGCCAAGGTAACCAAGTTGCTTCAGGAAGATCTCGAGGTATGGCAGTCAAGAACTTGCAAGACGGGTGTCCGCCGCGCAAGGGGATTCCAATTAGCCCGTGGCTTACCATACAATCAGGAACATACCGTCTTCTACAATGACTCTGGTTTCCACAACCACGTAAGTGCGCTCCCGTCGCTCCCCGTCAAAGTCTAGAATCAACAGGCTTATACGAAACAGATTGTACACCAACTGCTAACGCTTTATGGTACCGGCGCGCCAGCAGCTACGATCCAAGCTGCCTATGATTACAGCAAGACTTATCAGGCGAAACTGAAACCGGCGCGGGAGAATATTGTCACTGCTCTGCAAAATGACTGGTCTGCCAATGCGCCCGAATACCTCGGTTCCGGCCAGTATTACTCCGAATTCCTCAGTTTCTTCCAACGTGAGATCGAGAGAAACGGTTGGCAATACGTTTTCAATGAGGTCTTGTGCCAAGATACCGCCGAGTCTCGAGACATCGTGCAACGCTTATTTGCTGGTATCATGCACCCCATGATCCAGCTTCTCTATGGGCTGGAATGGGGACAGCCTGCCATTATAGCCTCAGGTCTAGCCCAAGTAGCAGTTCATGGCAATCCGCTGAAAGAATTCTTCAGTAAAGTTGATGCCGCCGTTGCACTTGAAGACCAGTCAGGCTCAGAGGCTAAGAATTGCCACCTTTCTGAAATCTGTGAAAGAGTTCGCAACGAATGCCCGAGCTTAGCCAGTAGCGCAACGTGGGACAACCCCAATCCTTTATATGAGGGCGTGCTGGGAAAAGGATTGCAGGATGCAGTTGCGCTGGCAGCCACGCTACGAGTGAAGGATGAAGACTTTGAAGAGAAGGTCGCCGAGGTATTTCATCACAATGCGTATGCTGCCGCAGCAGCCTCGTGGAATCCGCCATATATTCCGAAATATGACTTTTTCCTCATGTCAGCACTGCTCTTTTTTTTCTTTTTTTTTTTTTTTTTAATATCAATCAAGACTTTATTGACATGCGCTAACCGATATTAAATAACGCTTAGCCATAGTGTCAACTCTTGTCCCTTCCTTCTGACCTTTGACAAGAGCTTCATCCCAAAAAGTGCCAAGATTCGCATTCTTGAGCACAAGATGCGGTATGATCTCCTGCAGTATATTGCCCGAGGTTGTCCGCCGTTGGACCCGTCATCTGTCCGGAACTATACTCCGGAACTACCTGAGCCTGCTTCTGGACCTGCACATCTCTTGCGCAAGTATCATGGCATCATCGATGATGGACATCTCATTAAAGTCGCTCGATCACTGCTTCTTGTGGAGGAAATATCGAGGAAGTGGAGGGGGCGGCCGTGGATGAGGTTGGATCGGGACGACGACTGGATTAAGGCCCATTACATGCTTTGGAAAGGGGCAGCCGGTCAGGATACGATTTGGGTATTAGGTGCCGGGTATCAGGAAGCTTGGAAAGAGATCCCGAAGCTTTAAAGGCTCATTTTCATATATGCGGCTCCAAATCGTCGGGTGCTTGATCTTGAAGAGCGATGAGACGAGTCTCGTGTGTTTATTTCTCTGCCTACACTGGCAGTTATCTAGTTGGGAACAATGAAGTAGCGGATGGAAAAGGTACCATCATTTTTTTTTTTTTCATGGAAATGGGCGTACAGACATGCAAATTTCGTAATCATGACTCCAATACTAGGTCTGCAGGTCAGCACGGCATCAACTACTCCCAGCAGCATATACGGATATGAGGTTCACATTGATCTCGACTTCATGTTTCAACCTCCCCCCCCTTTAATTTCGGCGTAGTCTACATTTAGTGACGCCCCGATTCCACGCCGGCCAAACAAGCTTGTACGCATCCTAGAGATGCATGTTCACGACTGCGCGTCGGTGTCTTGTCAACAGCCACGGCCCTCCTCACTAATCCGTTCAATGATCAATATTGTGTCACTTTCAAACGAACCTATCAGCATTGTGAACACCCAAAAGTCTTCACTCTCGAAAAGTTAATTCCGTACATGGCAAAGACTCGAAACAGGTCCTACAAGAAATCCTTCCACTACGATAACCAGATTGGTGAGGTAGAAACTGAAGACACAAGAGCTCTGTATGTTTAACCTTGCTTAAAACAGGCGCATTGTAAGATATATGAAAAAGATGCAATCCTGCCCGTTATATCGTATTGCTCTCATCGTCGGCCGTTAATCCACCAATTGCCCCGGCGCAACACGAGAGCTTTACTCGCAAGCAGCTCCTGCGGCCAATTCGGCTTCTTTTCTCAACGCAACGAGTGAGTAGTTACAATTTAACAGATGACCATCGCAGGACTGTCAGTCACATATCGCTATTTATTGCCCAAGTAACCACTGCGTCACAAGCTAGTCTGATGGGCGTGAGCCCCGTTTCGTGTCGTGCCTCTTGCCCAACATCCAATCTTATGACACCTCATCAGCTCACCATGGTTGAACTATTCACCAGTGAGGAACTTTATAGACCATCCACTGCCATAGACTCACCTGCTTGCGTCTCGCAAAGCCCTATTCGTTGTCGAATCCAACCCTCCTGACTTCAAATCTAAAACCCTGCATCTCTTACAGAGCGGCCGCCGACCGCGGGGACCAAGATTCCTGCCTCTGCGGCTCATCAATGATAAGCGCACTGCAGAATTGACCAGGTTACCAACTGTGTTATCTTCGTGCAGCAGGAAGAGTTGTCTATGTGGCAGGGTTGTGCCGGGTTGTGCGGTGAAACCATTGGAAAGTGGGAGGAGCTGCGCGCTTAGAATTGCTGCAAGGACAATGGCATGAGGACAAGGCATGATGGGATTCTACATGTTTGGAATCAATTCGAAGAACGCGGTGACTGTTGTGATGGAATGAGTGGTTGATATGCTTGATATTAGGCATCAGCATGTACATCGCAGGCATGCCCCCATCTTCCTCTCTTCAACGTGTACGTCTCTATGTACGATTCAACTCTCCAAGTCATGATGCAAGGGCGGGAGTATATATCATAATTGCTGGTCACAGATTATACGGATATGCATACATCTATCGTGCCTTGCGCCCGTCTACTCCAGCCCAACCCATTCATCCGATGATTCATCCGACTCCTCTGCTCCCCCATTTGCGCCCAAATCAATCCCTGCTTTATCGTTTCCTCTAAACTCCTCGAGCGAAACTTGCACCTGCTTGTTTGCCTCTCGACCCGCCTGCCCGAGGAGATAATCCACCATATACACGTTCTCGTCGGCTAGCCGCCTGATCTCGTCCCTCATCTTAGCCACGGCACGTGAAACGATTCTCAACTCGACATCTACCTTGCTCCTGTTTGCTATCAGCCACGAGCCGTGCTTGTCAATCAGGGCTTTGATCCAAAGCAGACAGAATTCGATGTGTGGTGATTCTTCCGTCTGTGCAGCGACGAAGCGTAGGAGCCTTGGCACATATACAATTGGCAGGTCGCCCACCGTCAGAGATATATCTGAGGCGGGAATAGCTTGGAATACGCGCTTGATTAAGCTGGCTTCGTTTAGTCGAAATGCCATGACCAAAGCCTTGATATAATCACGTTCGGATTCTAACACATTCAGCGTTGAAGCCGGCGTAATTTCCATATTCAGATCGAAAGGGTCAAACTGAACGGTATTGTCGAGGCTGTAGATAAGGAGACCCTCTGTTGATGCGGCACAGAAGGCTGTCCCTGTAGGTGAAAAAGCAATACCGTTGACCCGGACGGCCGGCAGTTTTTTGCGCGCTGACGGATCGCCACCCCGTTTCGAACCTGGTAAGCTTGAATCAATACGGTCTTCCCGATCTGATGCTTCGCCTTGATCATCAATCTCCTCCAATGGCCCCGCCTCAGTAAGTCGATTGCTATTAAGAAACTCTTGGGTTCCTGATAGAGAAAGGTTTACGCTGACGGTGAACTTCTTCAGCAAAACCATTGTCGTTACCGAGTATAGACAAATATACTTGCTATTGCCGCCGGCGAGAAGACAGCTTCCATCCGTACTATATCGAATCGAGCTGAAGCTCTTGGTGCCTGCTACGTTGGCAGCCGTTCGTCGATCGCCAAATTTTCGCCCACCGGAAACATCGCGACGTCCGTCAAGGCCAGCAACTTGTTCAGCATCAGCCATAGACCAAAAGGTCAATTGGCCATCGAGTGTCGAGATAGCAAGCTGCAGTGAGTCTGGTCGGATGGCAACGTCAAGGACATCTGCCTGTAGTTGAAGGGGCTCGCTGGTCTGGGTGCGACTGAAGATGTACCATATTCTCGCTGTACGATCCCAGCTTCCGCTGACAAGAGAATCTCCATTCGGTGAAAAGGCCAACGCTGATACGGGTCCTTCATGGCCAGATAATTGGTCGAGAAGCTGCCCAGTTTGAACGGACCAAATGTGGATGTCGAAAGAGTCTAGCGAGCCGGCCGCGACAACCTCACCGCTGGGGTCCACAGCCAGGCAGGAGAATGACAACCGCGTTGGTGCCGTGAATGTGCGAAAGTTCCTGTATCGGATTAAATCCCAAGCTCGAACCGAACCGTCCAAACTGGAAGTGAAGAGCACGTTTCCTTTCTTGGCAAACTCGCATGCCGTTACGCCACTTATGTGTTCTGTAAACGTAACTATGCAGAAGCCCGATTCAATGTCCCAAACTTTGATCTTGCCATCATCCGCTGTCGTGACGATGCGTCGTCCATCGGGGGAGTAGACGAGGGAGTTCATCGAGTCAAAATGACCCTGCTGTTTTAAAATATATGATTCTGATTGCCACTCCCATACCAAAAGCTGACCAAGCTTAGAGGCCCCAAAGGCAAGCCATTCTCCGCTCGTGTTAATAGTGACGAAATCAATGTCGTTCTGAGATATACTCAGTTTGTGGATATTATTGAAGTCTGGCATTTCATACAGCCCGAAAATGCCGTTCGAGAAACCCGCCACCAGAAGATTTGATTCAGGGTGGAACACCGCACACCTAACATGAGCGCTTCCCTGCATGAAATAATTTTTTTGGACAATGCGCCACCGCATATCGGAATCGTCATCCGCGCCCTCCATATCATCTTCCTCTTTGTGGTTGACGGGCTTCACGTAGCGCCAGTCAAATACTGCGCCGTCTTTGCTGACCGTATATATTGTCTCTTGGTCTTCAGAGAACCACGCACCAATTACGGTCTGCTTATGGCCAGAGAGAACTGTTGGCGTAAAGCCGTCCTCCTGGTCTACGCTCCATATCCGGGCCGTTAGATCCTTGGACGCCGTCAAGAAGAATCTGGAGTCGCTGGACCACTCAATGTGTCGCACAATGTCGAAATGTCCCATATGTCTGTGATGCCTTACAAAAGGCGCAAATTCAAGTTCACCGTCCGCGTTCGTGTCAGGCGTAGACGGCACGTGCCATACCTCGAGTTTGCGCCCCAGGCCAACGGCAAAATGTCTCCCAGAGGGCGAGAATGAAAGTGCAGTAACTTGTGACTTAAAGGAAAAGTGATAGATAGCGATTCGCCGAGTGACATTGGTCAGTATAGCGTGTCCATCTTCGTCAACCGTAAGGAGCAGGTTTCCGCGGGGTGTAAGTCCGATTCGTGCTATGTTCTTACGATGAGCAAATGGTAGGGTGTACGATTTGTTCCTGGGACACCTCAAGGTTAGCCTATTAACAATCTGACTCCTCTGAATTATAAAAAGGCTCACTCAACAAGATCAAAAACGGTGACACGATTGCCAACTGGCGAGAACAAATGGGTTCCGTCCGGGCTGAAGAGTAAATTGCCCTGACAGTAGACCGTGCCTAACAAATTTGAGAACTGCGCGAAGTCAGCGATTTTTTCTGAACTTAAAAAAAATTATTTTATTGGCCCCCGTACCCTGAAATCGGTCTTCATGTTTGTTGTTTTACCAAACAGCCATCATGCATATGCGTATCTTTACATCTACGATCCTAGTTTGTTTCAAAATTTCGACAAGGCAGCTTATCGATAAAGGGCAGTGCGCTTCGCTGCATTTAAGTTTTCGGCGCGCCGGCAAATAATTATTCCTTGGTCCTTGCGGGCTCCACAGCTCATAGAAGTACAGTGGTAACCTCTGTACTGCTGCACGAATTTACAGAAATATTACAGGCATCTCTACAATACTTTGTACTGTTGGGTACCTATGCACCTTAGGTAAGCGATTCTAAAACGTAGGAACTTACCTTCTACATACCTGTAGCAAAGCCTACCGATAACGATTGAAGCCATGTTGGTACATGAAGTAATTTCATATCGATGGTAATATTGCTGAGTGCCGGGCGGGTTCGGCAAATCCTGCATTGCATCGTGTCCACACGTATTGATAAGATGTTATCTTGTCAGCCGCTTAGGTAACGATGCTCCGTATTCAGGATTTAGGCTCTCCACGCGGTGGCCAAATTAACTCGGACATCACTACTAATATCGCAAATTTTACCCTCATGATACAACTGGCCGCAAATCATACATTTAAAGCCTGAGTCTGATTAAAATCACATCTCTATCTAGGAAAATTGAAGCCTCTACAGCAGTATACGTTTATATCCTGACTTGATGGCGCGCTCGAACATCTGAGGCATTGATCCAAACCACTCATCGATAAGTCGTGACGTCCGGGTTAATCTGGCCGCGCCGCGCACTGACCACTTTCTACGGAGTGCGTGGCTGGGGAGCCAGCCCGTCAGCCAATCAGACGAGCTTATCTACTACTTGCCAATGGCAGCAAATTTGTCTTGGGGCATCAATGGCCCCCCCTTCTGCTTCGGCCCCTGAAGTACAAGCTTCTGCTCCCAAGCTACAACCTCCACCTGCCGTGAACCTGATCTTGAATTTTGGACTGCATCCTTCAATTCGACTCGTACCTAGTCCATCTCGGTGTGGTTTTGTGTCGTGATTGAGGGCCCGTCCAAATCGGTATTCATCGCAACAGAGTTCCTTTTAGACGTACCCTTTCCTTGCACAGTCCCTTTTGTCCACGATGGCCCCAGCTGCGGAGAGTGCCTCCCCGATTGGCATTGCCAACCTCCCCAACCAGCGGCACAAGATTGTCGCCAAGCGAGGAGCTAGCTTCACAATTATGGTATGTTTGTTAATTTTCTCATTGAAAATGAATATCGTTATCTCTGCCGCAAGCAGTCCTGAAAACTAATGCCCATCACCTAGGTTGCTGGCGAGTCTGGTCTCGGAAAAACCACCTTCATTAACACCCTCTTCTCCACCACCATCAAGAACTATGCCGACCATAAGCGTCGACACCAGAAGCAGGTTGACAAGACAGTCGAGATTGAAATCACCAAGGCCGAACTAGAGGAGAAATTCTTCAAAGGTGCGCCCCATTCCAAGCTGCCAACTAGCCCTTCCTGTTCCCATAACTGACCATTGCTAGTCCGCTTGACTGTTATTGATACTCCTGGATTTGGTGACTATGTCAACAATCGAGACTCTTGGATGCCCATTATCGAATTCCTCGACGACCAGCACGAGTCCTATATGCTTCAGGAGCAGCAGCCTCGCCGTCAGGACAAGATTGACCTTCGTGTCCATGCCTGTCTCTACTTCATCCGCCCAACTGGCCATACCCTCAAGCCCCTTGATATTGAGGTTATGAAGAGACTTTGCTCCCGCGTTAACTTGATCCCCGTCATTGCTAAGGCGGACACGTTGAGCCCTGCTGACTTGGCCAAGTTCAGGCAAAGAGTGAGTTTTGATTCGTGAGGAAGCTGTCGTAATTTCCATGAGTGCATAAAACTTACACTTATCGTCCAGATTATCTCTGTTATCGAGGCCCAAAACATTAAGATCTACCAGCCCCCGATCGAGGAAGACGATGAAGCTGCCGCTCAGCATGCCCGCAGCCTCATGGCCGCCATGCCCTTCGCCGTTATTGGTTCTGAGAAGGACGTTAAGGCAAGCGATGGTCGCATTGTCAAGGGCCGCCAATACTCATGGGGCGTTGCTGAGGTCGAGAACGAAGATCACTGCGACTTTAAGAAGTTGCGATCTATCCTGATCCGTACTCATATGCTAGACCTCATTCACACCACAGAAGAGCTACACTACGAGGCTTACCGTGCCCAGCAGATGGAGACCCGCAAGTTCGGTGAAGCTCGCCCCCGCAAGTTGGACAACCCCAAATTCAAGGAAGAGGAAGAGGCCCTGCGCAAACGTTTCACTGAACAAGTCAAGATTGAGGAACAGCGATTCCGCCAGTGGGAACAGAAGCTCATCGCCGAGCGAGATCGCCTCAACAAAGATCTCGAGCAGACTCACGCTCAGATCAAGCAACTGGAAACCGAACTCGAGCAGATGCAGGGCAGCGCTGTCCGCAGCCACGGCCGCCGCTAAGCCCGGTTTGGCTTCAAATGCATGCGATGTTAATTTTGCTCAAGTTTGTCATGGCTTCTTTATCACAAGTGCTCCGTTTTGAAATGCCACAAGCGGGAAGAACACGACATATTTTACAATAATGGACTACCAATAACGCAGAGAGGGGGTGAGAAAGGCATTTTATTTGATTCTCGGGGACCTACTAATACCAATAGAGATTTTGAAGGGCTCTAGTGCGTGTTCGCCAGTTGGTGGGCAGAGGCACGGAGGTCGCTTTTGATTCTCGATACCTTGGGGATCACTTGATGCACTGGGCAGTTGCGGAAAAGTATAGTCCCCCTTATTTTCCTTCCCTTTCCACGGAGAACTGGGGGCGCCAGGAATGCAAGCCCTTGTCTTTATTTTTTGATCATGTAGCCTTATCTTTATTTTGCTCGGTTAATGCTCAATCACTGTTTTCAGTCAGCTAGGCAACGAACTTGGTCAATTTCAATGTATCGATAACTTAAGATGCCATTTGTGACGTGCAGGGTCAATAGATCGTATACTCCGTAGATATAATGTGCACCAGGCGAGTTCACTACTCGGCACGAATGAGCTAACTTCAAGCTAAGTGCATGATAGAATTGAAATGAGTGCTCAAATAGAGTTCGACATGACCCGTAATTCAGTACCTTCATATGCTAATCGTGTATGCCCCAACCAAGTCTCGCTACCAAATCATCACATCTACAAGATGAGAAATGACAAACAAAGAACGCTTTAATTCTATAGCTTGTTAAACAGAGTCCATAGTCGCTCTCGTCACGAGCTGTTCATTTTTATTGCCCAATCTTGAGATCTGCAGAAAGGCATCTACGCCGTATCCCTCCAGACTGTGCAGATTGAGGGTGCCCGCCCAGTACTCGGCGTATACTCTACTTAGAGGGAGGCCCATGCCCAGTCGTAAATTGGGCGGCCGGCTTGTGAGGGAAGAAAGAGAGCTTTGATATGAGGGGGTTTTGAGGTCGGCGCGGCCTAATTCGTCTTCAACATGGAGTTCTTGCATTGTGGCTGCCATGCGGGGGACCCGGCCAAGGTTCTCGAGACGATGATGCGAGTTGGGGCCCTTTGAGAAGGACCATAGGTAGGGAAGTTCTTCATGGGGAATGCCGCCTCCCCGGTCGGAAATGCGGAAGATGACATGCTCTTGGGCCTCGCAAATGGTGACTTCGATAGGCGGAGGAGGGTCGGAGGACTTTTGTTTTTGGTGGCGCTCGATGACGGCTTGGACGGAGTTACGAAGGAGCTCGCCCACTATGTACTCTATGTGACTGAGAATGTAGGGGAAACTGGCGTCTAGATGGCCTACAACTTTTATTTCCGGGATGGGCACGTCGGGACCGTTGGTGGATCGAGCGAGGAGTGTGACTGCTTTCGCGCATCGCTCAATGACGTCTTTGGCGGAGCAGCGGATGAAGACTTCGCCAATAAAATCGGATTCGGAGAGTTTGGCGCCGGATGAGAAGTATGGTGAGTTGAAAGTCTCGGTGAGGGAGCGATGTTGCTCAGCGATGACCCGACGAGAGATGCGCTATTGAGAGTTGGACAGAGAGTTGTTAGCAAGGCTTCGCGAAGACATTGGTGGGGGAGAAGGGAGAAGCGAAAAGCGTGGGGCGACGAGTCATACAGATCGAAGAATGGTGTTCATGAATTTGTCAAGATCTCGGGGGTCCATGAGACCGCCGCACTCGAGGATGCCCATGGCTAGCTTGGGAATGACGGTTAGATGGCCTTGAAGGTTGCGACTTATTATTTCACAGAGCTTCTCGTTGTCCTCCAGAGTCTTGATTTCTTTCGTCTTTCGTAATTGGTCAAATGCCTTGTAGTAAAGATTGTAAACTTCGCTTATATGTGGATTGGTAACAACGATGTAGGGCAGCTGCTGCATGTCGCGGAGACGATGTGCTATTCTGCGTGACAAGGGAGAGTTAGTGGTCAAGGAGTACAAAGCAAAGGGCAGCACAGGATCTTGGACTACCTCACTGGGAGTTCTGTCCTGACGTAATTTGCCGAGCTGATAAGTCGTGATTCCGTCAAAGAACGCCCAAAGACCATCAGCTGTCTTAAGCTGATGGGCCTTGCTTCTTTGGCTACCCATCTGCCAGGAGAGTGAGATCTGTCAGCAGATAGCACTTGATGAATCTAGAGGCATCGTGAGAAAATACTCGTCTAGGACAGATGGCCGCCAGGTTCCGTTGCTAGCTCTGCGTGATTGTTGTAATCCAATGCGTGGACATATGGCAGGTCGAGGGTCCCATTGCGGCCTGATGACTACTGATCTTGCAGCTGTCCTTGAGGCGTCACTTGGACTCGGTATGCATCGTTTCCTAGTATTGCGCAGCGCGGTTGAAAACATTATTTGAGTTCCATGCAGCCAGCAATTCTTTGTCTGCTCAGTTCCCTTCGGATTAATCTCGTTGGTCGTTTCGGGGGGCTTATAGTCGAGAAGGGGCTTAGGAGCGAGATCGGATGTGATGCTCTTGTCCGGCGATTGTACAAGGTCAAAACGAGGGTGGTTCGACAAGGCGTGGACCAGGCATCAATAGGTAACGAACTAAGCGCTAAGAGCAAGGCTATGGGTACGCGGAGCTAACATGACTGTATGATAGGGCGAGACCGAATTGAGAAAATTTGTTTTATTCGCGGGCGATGGCTCAATGTTCCCTGGGAGGAGGAACTTGTCTTGTATCGGGGCAGGCAAGTGTGGGAATGCGCCCGAGTGGATGCCGCAGCAAGCTGGGAACTTCTAAATGCGCAGATGTGCGCTCTTGGCTGCAGTTCTAACTCTGCAACTGCCATTTCCTGGAGAAGCATCAAGTGCCGTGGATTGATGTCGGTTTTAACAACCCTTCACCACTTCCCTCTCAAGGTGCCGACAATATAATCGAGCAATGGAGGTTGATTCATCGCTGCCGAAAGTGAGTCCATGGGTCGATTAATTTGTCCGGGTGTACTAAGGTACTTTTACCTACCTTAGGTACATTTGGTACATTAGGCAACGCCATCCGCCTGCATGCAGATGGCGGCGAGTCTTGGACGCACATGCATGGATTGGCTCGAGTGTCACAATCAGTAATAAAAAGCAATTGATTAGGGTCTGCTGCTGGCTTTTGGGGAGCGGAGGAGGGCAGTTGGCAGGTATGGAATCCATTTGGCATGTGGTGATTGCCTCTTCCACCTCTTCCACAGGCTCTCGCTAAGAAGACACCGTTACAGGCTGGACGGTACTGGCGCAAGGTACTCCGTACTTACTACAACTCGTCATTAAACTCACGTTTCATCAAGGTGACAAAAAGGGTGAGCGTGGCGCCCGTGGAGTTAACATTCAGGGCTAAGACCTACTGCAGCGAAATCTCTGAATGGAAGGACTCGCGAACTTCTCGCTGATGTCTCTACCATTGAGACGTTTCGTCCTTGCATTCATTACGATCCGCGGCAGCATAGCATTAGACAACAAGAAACCCCACCTCCCTGGCTAGAGCATGGTAGTCAATCCATCGAAGGAGACTTCGACCACGGGATTGACACCGAGACAGAAACATGCGATGTTTGTTCCAAAACAGAACTCGTAGACGTCATGTTACCTCGCTCACTACCCAAAAGAACTGGGGGTACTCATCACCTGTGATTCGGGGAGAGAGAAAAAAAAGACGCCAAGTATTTCGTGCGCCTAAAGACGATGGATGAATCTCGATTGTCTCGGATATTGCTTGCTTTCTGAGAATGTCGTGTCTAATGAGATTTCATCGTATGCTCTACGCTCTACGTACATACCTCGATCGACCACCCCGCATCAGCACCGAGGTTTTCCCTGTCCGCCCTCCGAGCTAAGAGCAGCAGCAGCAGGTATTACATCCGCTTTATGCTGCCGGGGTGCTCGCTGTCGAATGCGTGATTGTACATGTATGCCTGACATCGCCAACGTCGCCGTATTCGCTGCCGTCGCAACCTCTACTACCACATCCGGTTTCCATTGGCATCGAACGCTGACTTCGAAACGTGTCATTGCTCAAATCAATTTCTTGTGCAGGCACGCACCGCACGCTCATCCGCACTTTCCCCGCCGCAGTTCATCCGCCAACCCGTTCGCCGCGTCATTTGGAGAGGCTATACTGACTGGGCCTTGTCCATCGTTGACCCTCGAACAACTTTGAGCTTGGGAGACACGCCAGACTTTCAACAGCGTCCTACAAGTCCTGGCCTGCCATTCGGCGTCGACCTCTTCATTCTTCACACTCTCCCCCTTTCTGCCAGCCGTAGCTTTTGGCTGTGCAAAGTCTCGAACACAGAAACTCGGGGGCTGTGGAGCTTGAGCTGGCTACGTCCTGCCGACTGCCGTCAAGATGGTAAGAAATACACATCGCCAGGCACAGGTCTCTGTTGCGCTGCGATTTCCCTACATCTCCTTGTCGAGCGAAGCATCAGTCTCAATCGTCTCGTGTCTATGTGGCTTCCCGGCTGGCACGGAAGGTAAGCAGAGCTTTGGTGGCTTTCCCTGTGCAGTCATGCCTTGGTTTGTCGGACCAGCTTTGTCTTGTCCGTTGTGCTCGGGCAACCAGGCTCTTTAGAGCAACAAATGCTGTCAGAGTTGCTGCTGCTCTCCTGCTTTCTGCATGCAAAAGAGTCAGTGACGCTTTGCGCAAAAGAACCCCAGCGAGGTCCAGATATCAGCTACTCTCTTCCCAAGCTCCTATCAAGCGGCCCGTGGGATTGATCAACCTCATTACTTCTGCGAGACATTCCTATCTTGTCTGGCTGCAAGTTGACCCTCTACCGTTTTTACGGTCCCAGCGCAACTTAGCAGTCCCATGTTTTGCTTTGGCTTAAATTCATTAGCCCGTCATGTTCTGTGGAACTCGTTATCTGCATTCCCGCACCAAGTCCAGTACTAACATGTTGGTTGAAAACCAGAGCTACAATGTCGACTCCCCTAACGAGATGGTGGTGGACACGGATGACTATGTCGATGTAGCCCATGCTTCTGAAAAAGACTCTGTGGCCATCATCAACCCCGACGGCCTAGACCAAGGCGACTCAGACCAGCAACTACAAGATCTTCCTTTAGCCAGTGATTGTACGTTTTGCCTCATTCGACCGTTGCAACTCTGTTCGCGCTGTACGACAATACTTTTGCTGACGCGTCAATTAGTTGAGGCCATGAAAGCGTTGGCTTTGCCTCCATTGTTGGACGAACCCAAAATTCTCGAAGACGCTCACAATACATGGACTGTTGAGAATTGGAGGAGTCTGGGCAAGAGGGAGCATGGCCCTATCTTCCAAGTTGGTGGCTATCCATGGTGCGTCACGAACTCTATTTCCCTGTTATTCGAAAAACCGAGCCGCGACGGGCCAAACCTTTTAACATGATTCTGCCTTCACTCTAGGCGGATTCTTCTGTTTCCCCACGGAAACAATACAGACCAGTGCTCCATCTATTTAGAACACGGCTTTGAGGCCGATGCTGTTCCCGACAACTGGAGTTGCTGCGTGCAGTTTGCTTTGGTGCTATGGAATACCAATGATCCGAGTTTATACGTTCATCATGCCGCGCATCACAGGTTCACCAAGGAGGAAGGTGATTGGGGTTTCACACGCTTTGTAGAGCACAAGCGAATGTTCAATGTGCCCTGGGAGCATGGAAGTCGACCTCTTTGTGAAGATGATACTGCAAACATAACGGCTTACGTTCGTGTCGTCGAAGACGAGACTGGTGTGTTGTGGCACAACTTCATCAATTACGACTCCAAAAAGGAAACTGGGTATGTTGGCCTCAAGAATCAGGGTGCCACATGTTACCTCAACAGTCTGCTCCAATCGCTGTATTTCACGAATGCTTTTCGAAAGGTACGCCTGCCACAACTCAGTCAATCGTCGAAGGTTACGTCACTAATTCGCGTCAGGCCGTATACGAAATTCCCACCGAGAACGACGGGAGTATGCAAAATTCTGCATACACACTCCAACGACTATTTTATCAACTTCAGACCTCGGAGCAGGCTGTCGGTACTAACGAGTTGACAAAGTCGTTTGGCTGGGAAACCCGTCACATTTTCGAGCAGCAAGATGTTCAAGAACTGTCACGGAAGCTGATGGAACGGATGGAGGAGAAAATGAAGGGAACAAAAGCTGAAAATGTCCTCCCGGAAATGTTCAGTGGTAAGATTAAGACTTATATTTCATGCATCAACGTGGATTATGAGTCAAGCCGTATTGAAGACTTCTGGGACATCCAGCTCAACGTCAGTGGTAATAAGAACCTTCTCGAAAGCTTCCAGGACTATATTCAGGTCGAAAAGATGGATGGTGAGAATCAATACTTCGCAGGGGATGAGCACAAGCTGCAAGATGCCAACAAAGGCGTCATCTTCACCAGTTTTCCAGACGTGCTGCATCTTCAACTCAAGCGATTCGAATATGATATTCATAGAGATATGATGATGAAGATCAATGACCGCTATGAATTTCCAGACGTCTTTGACGCTGCGCCTTACCTTATCGACGATGCTGACAAGTCCGAGCCTTGGACCTATCAGCTGCATGGCGTACTCGTCCACAGTGGCGATCTAAACGCTGGCCATTATTATGCTTTTATCAAACCTGAAAAGGACGGCTGGTTCTACAGGTACGATGATGATAAAGTGACCAGGGCCACCTCTCGTGAGGTGCTTGAAGAGAATTTCGGGGGAGAATACAGGACGTCGAATGGATACCGCGCGCCCCTACAGAAAAGGACGCCTATCATTCGTCAGAACAGTGCTTACATGTTGGTGTATATTCGCCAATCGAGACTGGACAAGATTCTCTGTCGGGTAGGGAAGGAGGACATTCCTCAACATTTGCGTATGCAATCCCTGCTCATTTCCGGAATTTACGTCTTTTATCAGATTTGGGCTGACCATTACACATAAGAACAACGATTCGATGAAGAGAACGCGCTTAAAGAGACTCGCAGGCGTGAACAGAGAGAAGCCCATTTGTACATGATGGCCAAGGTTATTACTGATGAGACTTTTCGCCATTACGGGGCTACTGACCTTTGCACTTTTGATCCCAATCAAGACGTGACTGAGGCCTCACCACGCTCCTACCGCATTCGCCGAAGTATGACAATGGAGGAATTCGCAGCTCAGGTAGCTGAGGACATGGGCCAGGACTCTCGAAAAATCCGACTTTGGCTGATGGTTAATCGACAGAACAAAACCATCCGGCCTGATCAACCGATAATGGACTTGCGACCCACTGTAGAAGAAGTCTATAGTCGTTCTGCGGCCCATCGTGATAGCAGCCTCCGTGTTTGGGCGGAAGTGGCCGAGGAATTTAATGCTGACGGCGATCCCATATGGCCATCTTATCAAAGCCAGTCAAATGGCGTAATCATCAAAAACGATACAATTCTCCTCTTTCTCAAGCATTTCGACAGTCAACAACAGACGCTGCGTGGCGTTGGTCACGTCTATATTGGTAAGGATAAGAAAATCGAAGACCTTGTGCCCCAAATTATGGACAAGATGGGATGGGGTGAGAAGCTGTCCGCGGACGATAAGCTTCTATTGTGGGAGGTAAGGCTAGCATCACATGATTGTCCCTTCCACAATTCGTCTCTGACTCTTTAGGAAATCAAACCTACCATGATCGAGCCTTTGAAAGCGAAACAGACGTTGAGGGTTGCAGAGTTGCAGGATGGTGATATCATTTGTTTCCAGCGCTCTTCTGCTCGACAAGTCGAACACGCCCCATCCCACGACAAGCCTTCGAAGGAACCGTGAGTTTCCTGTTCTCGAAATCTCTTCATGGTTGCTTAATCATGATACTGACCTAGAATTTCGTAGTTTACGTACTTCAGATCACTTCGAAGACGCCAGAGAGTACTACGACTTTTTGGAAAACAAGAGGACGGTCAGGTTTCACCCCCATCCTACCAGATGTGACCAAGACCAATATCAACCATTCGAGTTGGTACTCAATTCCAAAATCAACTACGATACCCTCTCCGAACGCGTTGGATCATATCTGCAAACCGACCCAACGCATATTCGCCTGTGGACGGTCAACGCTACAACGAACAACCCCAAGGCTCCAGTCCGGCGGGGGACTAACCCCAGCTTAAGACAAATCTTGAATCCGATGGGATCAAACACGCTCAACTCCAGTCAAAGAGGAGACGCATTCTACTTTGAGGTTTTAGAGATGAGCTTGGCTGAGTTGGATACCAAGAAGAGTGTCAAGCTTACATGGCTCAGCGAAGGAATCACCAAAGAGGTACGGAAAACGCAATGTATTTGCGACTGATGGAACCTTTTGTTGCTGACGGGAATTACTTTACAGGATCACTTCGACCTGCTCGTCCCCAAGACCGGCACTATAGAGGATGTTATTCAAGCCCTTATCAAAAAGGCTCAGATATCTGACGAGCAAGAAGGCGGTAGAATAAGGATATACGAGACGAGCTCTAACAGATTTTACCGCGAGCCGCGCAGGGAACATCCTGTTATGAATCTGAATGAATATACTCAGATGTATGCTGAGCGTGTCTCAGAAGAGGAAGCAACTGCAGCTGAGGAGAACTTTATTCAAGTTTTCCATTTCCAAAACGAGGTTAACCGAGTTCACGGGGTCCCCTTCAAATTCCTCCTCAAAGAGGGCGAGAAATTCGCAGATACCAAGAAGCGGCTCGAGAAACGGACCGGCCTCAAGGGCAAAAGTTTTGAGAAGATTAAGTTTGCCGTCGTCCGCCGAGCGAATTACTCAAAACCACATTATCTGAACGATGGTGAGTAAATCTTTACTCCTTTGATATGACACATGTGAGCGTCGAACTGCTGCTAAGATAGATGCATCAGATGACGAGTTATGGAATATGGCTGCTCCCGAAGACGACTTCCTCGGCCTGGACCACGTGGATAGGACTAGGTCTTTGAGAAATGGCGTTGGGGATTTATTCCTTCGATAAAGATTGCTAACACAAAGGTTAATTCAAATATACCGGAGTATTATCAAGGGGGGTAAGGCGGCTTTTTATTTTTCTCTGAAATTGAGGTGGCATCAAGGCGCCACAAGCAGCCAAGGCGTATGCAACTGACTTTTTTGCGTCTTCATGTACCAGATGGTGTACCAACAAGAGAAGGGAGCTCTGGATACACATGAGCCAGTTAAGTTGGGCGATTGAACAATGTAATGACTGCATCGCAAATATGGCTTACACCTCCCATGAACAGATGCTGCAAGATTGGAAGTATGCAACCATGCCTCATCTTGCGCTGCTAAGCGCGCAAGCACATAAAACAAATGAATGTTGTATGATACCAGGTTTTATGATTCTACAGTATGTTTATTCTCTATGAATGCTTTCCAGATACCCGCCTGTGTCGAACGATTCCTATGCAGAGCGAGTCACAAAGGCGCACACATTAAAACAGAAGCGGAAGGAAGAGATGATAAAAGTGTCCTCGACACTGCCCCAGCCAGGTTTTGCATGCTTTCTCGCATCATGCTCGTTCCTGCCGGTATTTGGTGAGAGGACCTCGCTCGATCTCCTCGATGGATAGATGGGCGCCAGCTGAGCGCAACAGCTCAGCGCAATCCTCATTGCCGGACAGGGTTGCCAGGAATAGAGGTGAGTTGTCGGCACGGTTTCTTTGATGCACACTCGCGCCTCGCTTGAGGAGCTCCAGCATGATGTCGGTGTTGCCGCTCACAGCAGCTAGATGCACGGCTGTGTTACCAGCATAGTCGGCAGTTTTGAGAAGCTGGCCGCCGTCACCTTTAAGAAGCTGCTGGACGACGGCCATTTGTCCGTTCTGGATTGCATATCCAAGGGCTGTGAATGCCGATTCGGTGGCTGTGAGGCGTGATGCAGCGTTTTCCAGAGGGGATGTAGGATGAGAGAAGGTCGGATGAGCAATCTCAGTCATCTCGCCGCGCAAAGAGCGGGAAAACTCACGGGTGATGTCTTTGTTTGTGACACCGGGCAGTGCAAGAAGGTAGGAGAGTTTAGTGAGGGCTGCTTCGGCTGTGAGATCCAATCCGAAGATGACGCCTGCGCGACCAAGTTGGGTACCTGGAGCATAGATGGGAGACACAAATCCGCTCACGCACTGGGAGACATTGACGACAATAACGCCACGTTCGACTGCAGCGCGGATTACCTGTGTGAGACGACCGTCTGGGCCGCCAGGAACGTTACCCATGCCGAAAGTCTCGAGGATAAGGCCCCTCAGGCCGGAGAGGTGCAGCACCGCATCGATCATCTCGGGTTTTATGCCAGGGAAGACGCGCAAACATGCGACGTGCGTCGTGTCCAGGTGTTTCTGAATCTGGAATTCTGCAATGGAAGTAGGACGCAAGACTAGCGACCAGTTGACTGTGATTCCCAACCCGTTGACCTTGGCCAGGGGATCGAGATTTGGCGATGCGAAAGCCTCAAAGGCGGCGGATGAGACCTTGGTTGTGCGGTTACCCCTGTACAGCTTATGGTGGAAAAACAGTCCGACTTCTGGGATGACAAATGTCCCGGCTATGATGAGCGATCCGAGCAGATTGTCTACTGCATCGGACTGGAGTGCGAAGATGGGGGCTTGGGAACCAGTGAGGATGACAGGCTTGCCGAGATTGGACATGATGAAGGAGAGAGCCGAGGCGGTGTAAGCGAGCGAGTCTGTGCCGTGAAGGATGACGAAGCCGTCAAACAGGTGGTAGTTTTCTTTGACGCAGGTGGCCATGGCGGCCCAGTCAGTGGCCGAGATGGAGGAGGAGTCGAGGAGGGGGATGAATTCCAGGACTGAGTAGCGGATGTGGCGGTTGTAGGAGGTCGGCGGAGTGCGGAGGGAGTCGAGGGAGACGAGGTGTCCTTGGCGGTAGGCTTGAAGCTTGACTGTTGGGGGGGAGTGAGTCGAAGAGTGTCAGATGATGAGATTTGTGGTGTTGAGGGTAGGATACCCAGGTTGCTGGAGCTGGATGGGGGTCTTGGGAGCTGGAGTAGGGTATGTATGACGATGTTGGACTGGAAGAACTGACCGTCTAAGGCTGACATGTCGTTGAATGTCGGCCTCGGCGCCATGGCACTGTCGAGGAAACCCTCGCTGGGAGCAAGACCATCTGGCCCTTCCTCCATACATATCGTGCCGCCGGTGCCGATGATGAGAACGCGTGACTCGGGCAGACCGGCAGCCTGTGTGGTGGGAAGTGTTGAAGACGGCGACATGGCTGCTTGCTTGTAGGATCTCAGAAAAAGGGAGACTGAGGTTGAAAAAGTTGCGTGCCTGCCAAGACGAAGCGAGCGGCAGCAGGAGAGGCGAAGAGCAAAAAATTCGTTCTGGGCAAGGAAGCACTCAAGCTTGGCGATGAGGAGAATAATACAGAGGAGAATGACGAGAGTAGCTGGTTGGAAATTGTTGTAGCAACCTCTGTCGCAGTGCCATAATGCAATTGCAGGGTTACGTGCTTTGACATTTTTTGCAATCCCACATCTTGGCTTCTCACACACACCTCACACACTCACAATCCTCATATCAGTTCACACTCACCTCACATTCACACCCCAGACTTTTATCTCTTACACGGGTCCGACCTCCGGCACACGGCGGAGGCGCCAATGAGCCGGGATGAGCGCGGATTGGACGCGGACCAAGAAAGTGGAGTCGCTGGAGTTTGCGAGGGGTAATAGAAATAAGATTTCACATTTCACATTTCACCCACACCACCTTACCCTCGAGGGGGTGGACAATTTAATGCAAGCCCTCCGGGTGGGCAGCGAGGGGTCGGATCAAACCGGCCCACCGCGATAATGGAATATTGTCTTTGGTCCTTTTGCTTTTATCCGTACACGGGGCCATCTCCGCAATGTGGCTTCCGTCATAAGCGTGACCAGGAGCATGTTGCGCAAACCCTTTTTTTTTTTTTTTTTTTTTTTTCCTCCCCTTTATCAAGCGGGGCCGTGGGAATGTCACAGATGATGAATTTTGACATGGGTAGTCGTCTGAAGTTGGATGAGCGAGAGGGAAAGAAGATGAGTGCTGGCCGATTGTACAGACGTAGACCTGGATTTATTAGATCTGAGGGGTTAAGTGTGGCCTTGTTCTTGGGTTTTATTTTCTGCTGACTGATGCTGGTTTTGGTGAGGCACAAATGGCACAAAGTTGGCCTCAGGCTGTCACTACGCCACAATGGCCCACAGCAGTCCCACCTCTACATCGTGGCCCAGTCACTGTCATCAACTTATCATCTTCAGTCTTCACACATAATCGCCACTTCAACTCCAAGTCGCTGTTGTCGCAGCCCTCTCTACTTGGTCGCAGCGGCGTCTTAATCCCCCCCTATATCGCTCCGCGAACCTCTCCAGCAACGCAAGCCAATACTCTATTTTTTTCTGCGACCTCAAAGCGCCCGCGTCACACAGACGAGCCGCAACCGACACGGCCATGCCATCATAAAGCTCTTCTCATCCCCCCGCCCCTGCGCTTTCTTCGCCTGCAAGCCCTGATCTCGATCTCGATTCTCGATCGCATAGCACACTACCCCGCTGTCGTTATTCGATTTCCGGGCACAATGGCCACCAACGTCATGGATTGCCCGTCTGAGAAGACGCCCAATGGCACCTCGCCGCGCACTTATGCTCTGAATCATCTGCGACCAAAGCACAGCTTCACGGGCTGTTCGCGCATATCAGACTACGAGCTTCTGGGGAAGCTGGGCGAAGGCACCTTTGGGTAAAGCTCACGATTTATAAAACCGACAACTAGCGCTGGTTTGGGAGCCTTCACTGACAGGGAACTTGCAGCGAGGTCCATAAAGCCCGGTCGAAGAAGACGGGCGCCATGGTAGCTCTCAAGAAGATCATTATGCATCATGAAAAAGACGGTGTATGTCTTTTCAGACTCGTCGTTTCCTCGAACCTGCATCGATCGCGAATCGTGCATCAGCCAGCAAGCCACTAACATGCGATTGTGTCCAGTTTCCTATCACTGCACTTCGGGAAATCAAACTGCTGAAACTGTTGTCGCACAAGAATATTCTCAAGCTTGAAGACATGGCAGTTGAGCATCCCACACGACCAAGTAAGTTCCATGCAGAGCATAGCGTACCCTTCTGTGCCAAGCATAGCATAGAATCTAACCCCTCCCGATCTCAACAGCCGATAAACGAAAAAAACCTATCATGTACATGGCTACGCCATACATGGACCATGACTTGTCGGGCCTTCTCGATAATCCTTCAGTTCATTTCAAGGAGGCCCAAATCAAGTGCTACTTGAAGCAGCTGCTCGAAGGCCTATGCTATCTCCACGATAACCACATCCTCCACCGAGACATGAAGGCGGCGAACTTATTGATTGATAATCGCGGCGTGCTACAAATTGCCGATTTTGGATTGGCCAGACACTATGATGGCCCAACACCACGAGCCGCCCGACCGATGGGTGATGGGCGTAGAGATTATACAGGGCTGGTCGTCACGCGGTGGTATAGGCCGCCTGAGCTGCTGCTGCAATTGAGGCAGTATACTACAGCGATTGACGTATGGGGCGTTGGGTAAGGCTGGTGTTTTGGCCAATGATGCCCCTTGACTGCTTTGCTCACCATGATGCTAATAGCAAGCAGGTGCGTTTTTGGAGAAATGCTCGTTGGGAAGCCTATTCTTGCTGGCGAGAGCGACACGCATCAGCTTGACTTGATCTGGGATCTTATGGGGTCTCCCAACGAGGACACGATGCCTGGGTGGAAACAGCTCCCTGGAGGAGAGCATCTGTCTCCACGGCCTCGGCCGGGAAATCTGCCCAACCGGTTCAGAGAGTACGTATTTCGACCACCAAATGTTCTGATGTGAGCGACCCGACTAAAACTTTGTTGCGTACAGATACGGCTCTGGCGCCGTTTCACTGCTCAAAGAGCTTCTCAAATTAGACTGGCGCACACGAATCAATGCCGTGGATGCTCTAGAACATGCGTACTTCAAGATGGCCCCGTTACCCATGGCCCCCGAGGACATTCCCACATATGAAGACAGCCATGAGCTGGATCGAAGAAAGTTTCACGATCGCAAAGCCAACCTCCCACCTGCACCAAAGGGCGGCACAGTAGGTGTTGGCCCCGATGTGAACGGTGCAACAGCCGGCTTCAACACGGGTGACGGGTATGGGCGGAATGGCGTGAATGGCAGCCGTTACCGAGACGACAGGCGGCCAGCATGGCAGAGAGACCGCGGACCGCACGCTCGGCCGCCTCCTCAAGACCGTCCAGGAAATAGAGAGGAGGCGGATTTCAGACGAAGCCGTGTTCCGGGGCGAGGAGGTCTTGGCGCTGGCGGTGCTGATGTTGACACATACATTCCGGCCTACAGGGGCGATGTCGGGGATGGTGGTCGACGAAGGGAGGAACGGCCGCCACGAGATGACAGACGTCGGTATGCTGATAAGGAGAGATGGAATGACCGTGATAGAAGGACGAGGAGTCGAAGTCGATCACCAATACATGAGAGGGCCAGAGAGGTATATCGTCGCTGAAATGGGAATTCGCTCTTTGAACCATGACTCGTTAGAACGGCCTTGGCTTACGCGGGACGGATGGCATGGGACCACTTGGTTGTCGGGGGATGGAGATTATCTGTTTTTTTTTTCAAGATTATATGTGTTCGTAAATTTCTACCATGAACTACCAAGGGCTCAATCAAGGTTTCGAGCATGAGGAGGGAAAATGTAGGATGGATATTAGCACATTAAGCGGTATTGTTTCACATGAGGTTTATCTATGCGACAAATTTAAAAAAAAAAAAAAAAAAAAAAAAAAAAAAAAAAAAACGTCGGAAGCGGTTATGATTTACAGATGAATGGGGGTATCGTGGTATCGTGGTACATGTAGGAAGAATAAAGCACAGTCATCCCTCGAATAAGGTGCGCTGAAGAAAACGAAATGGGTCAAAATCAGCATCGACATGGCAGTTGCAAAGCAGAATCGAATGTCCTGCAACATGACAAAGCATGAGCCTCCAGGTCAATGCTCAGAGTCATCTTCTTCCTCGTGGATCGTCTGCGCCTGCAGGCTAGAAATGCGCCGAAGACGTGCCGACTTGGGCGTCAGCGAAGACGCAGCATCAGCCCAATGCCAATCTGGCTCCAGGCCGAGAGAAAGGGCCTCGGCGCCCGCGGAGAGATACTGATCCTTGAGGTACTGGTCCTTCAGGTACTGGCTTTCAAGCGCCCTGTTCTTCTGACAGGCCAGCCCAGCCACATGCCGGTCGTGCTCATCGTCGTTGATGTCGAAGTAGGTCGTCACGACGGCCGCCGCGATAGCCATGATGATGCCGGCAACGACGCCTATGAAGGCGGCTACGCTGAACTACGTCAACGGTCAGTACCAAGCCGGCGCACCGCAGGTCTTTCTTATCTTTTCGGCAAATGGCGTACAAAGGTATACAGCGGCTGTTGGAAGAAGGATAAAAAAAAAACACTGGTAAGCATGGATACGACGGAATCCCCACTGGGAATCGCAGAAAACACGAGGAGGGACATTACCTGCAGACCGATGAGAAACCCTGCGACCGAGCCCGCCCAGCTGCCCAGGTACGACAGCACATAGCCCGCCGGGGCAAGGACGGCCTGCAAGATCGCGAGCAGGTACGAGAAGGGCGTCCAGAGGATCCGCACGGGGAGGAGGATGCTTCGGCCGAGGAGGGCTGCGTACCGCGCCCAGGGGAGGGCCCAGATGGACTTGGCGAGGGTGGTGAAGAAGGAATTGCCGTCGTCCATTCTACAGTAACAAGGAACGAGAGGTAATGAGCGTCTGGCGACGCGGGCGAGGGAGCGAGGTTGGCGAGACGCATTACATTCGGCATTCGGGCATGTTGCTGTAGATGCGGTTGCGTTGCTGTGACGTTGAACATGGGGCCGCTGGCGTGGTGACGCAGCCAAGACCGGCGACAGCTGCCGGTGGCAGTTGCGGGGTGACAAATCCAGGACCCACTTACATCAACCTTGACAAGGGAGGGAGGGGGGGGGTCCTCAACACACCGAAGGATGATGATGGATGAATCGATTAAATTGCAATGCAATGCAATGCAAATCATCTGCGTGACATTCACGCCGAGCTTCGTAAGCACTGATCCCCCTTTCTCGCACCAACTCATTTCCCAGACCTTGGACCCCCCCGAAAAAAAAAAAAATCAAAAATCCCCGGCTTCCTGACCAAACTCCGATAGCATCGGTTTCACATTTCGCTGCTTTGTTGCCCATCCCCTGCCATGGATCGGCGGCACACTACTGCCGCGCCACAACGACAAGCTCAGGGGGTCCGAGGAGGGCCGCAAGACCCGACTGCTTTCCCATCACGGGGCGGCTGAACGAGCAAAGCCGGCCTCTTTGTTGATTTGCGATAGGAAAGCACCATGGACGACAGCCCGACGAGAGGAACCACCACGGACGACAGCCCGTCGTCTCGCCCGACAAAGGACGGCCGCCCAGAGGGCGCGGCGCCCAAGAGGAAACACCAAGAGGGCCGCCACGAGCCGTGCAAGACGCCGCGCCTCGGAGACGAGGCCCCGGCCCGCAGAGACGAAGAGGGAGCCGGCTCGGGGCAGGGCCCGGACGACAACCACCCGGCCGCCTGGGGCGCCATCGTCTCCTTCCACGCCATGATCAGGGACCCTTCCTCCGCGGCGACGAGGTACGCCCGGCTGGACCGGTGCCAGAAGCTCCTCGTCGCGCTCGGCGTGCGCAACCTCTTCCTCGCCGTCGCCAAGGGCCGCTCCGTCCGCGAGCGAGACCGCCAGATCCTGCGCGACCTGCAGGCCGTCGTGGACGAGGACGCCTGCCCGGCCGTCGTCCGCACCTCCGGCCTCCGTGTCTCCTTCTACCCCGGCCCGACGTACGCTCACCTCCGCCACATCCAGGACCTGGACGCCAACATCGGCGACCACCCGCACAGGAGCTACTTTGCCCAGGTCGGCAGGACGCCGAGGGTGTTTGCGGCCTTTGCCCAGTCCCGCGAGTGATGGGATTTACAGAGAAGGGGGATACATGGATAGACGGACGGGTTCGTTTTGGCGGCCGGGGGGAGGGGGGGGGAGGTGTGGTTTTATCTTCACTCTGATCATGTCTTTGATTTACCTGTCGTTAAACAAGCGTTCGTCTTGCGACGGCACTTGTCAGTAATGCTGCTTTGCGTCTGACAATGGGCAATTGGGACGTCGTCATCTGCACAGCTTACAACACTTTCAGACTGGCATCTTGCAATCGTTTCCTCCGCACTGGGTTGTTCTTAAACTAGCACTTATATCCTCGAGGAGATATACATCAGCCATGATACACAATGTTCAAAGCCGTGGCAATACTTCCTTCATCTAAATCTCCTCACAATCGTACGTGTATCAGCCGAGTGACGCTCGTCCCGTCCGCCAACATCGTGCTATCCTCCGCCAACCTATACCCTCTCCATTTCGGAACCAACACGGTCCAAAGGTACCAATACGCCACGCTCCCGACAAGGCTGCACAAGACATTAGCTTTTCCGCTCCGCGGGACGGAACGCATTTCCTGGGCGAGGGACGGGCTTGCTTACGTGGCAACCCCGACAATGGCATACGTCGCGTAAAACAGGCCGCCCTTGTACTTTGCCGCCGGCGGAAAGAAAGGCGCTGCCAGCAATCCCGCGCTCAGAAGCAGTCTCGTCGCAACGGCGAATAGCCATGCCTTGTATGGCCGCTTCAGATCTGGCCGCTTGAATCGCAGCACTATGAGGCCTATGCCCACGGCAAGGCCGAACAGCTGCGCCGTGTACCCTTCCACTTCCAATATGAAAGAGTACATCTCACCTGAGGGGGGCAAGATGATTACCAGCAGAGATGGGACGTAGTTGACCAAAAGGCCGCCCAGGGGCGAATTGAACGGCTTTGTCGTTGCCAACATGTCCGAGAAGAAGGGGAGAAATCCCTGTCTGGCGATTTCCTGCTTAATTCGAGCCTGCGCCGCGTTTAGTAGTCCGCCACAGCTTGTTCCGTCTGCTTTGGAGATTGCCCATGTACGTGGAAGCTCCCCGTTACAAATGGACCAGACATATCTTACCATGGCAAAAGCAACCACCATGACATTGCCAGCCGCAGACAGCGTAACCGCCAGCGGGAGAACCTTTCTTCCCACAGCCTCGCCGAAGGCTCTCGCGAAGAACAGTGCAGCAATCAGCTCTCCACTGCTCTTGATGTCTTCCAGGGGCAAAACCTGGAGATAGGCCACGTTGATGAGCAAGTACAGTCCACATGCGGTGAACAACGCAGTCATTGTCACGGACCGCAAGGTGCGGATCGGGTCCTTGACCTCGTTCAGCACATTGTTCACGTTGTCCAGACCGCTGTACGAGTACAGCACTTTGAACACGGCCGTGCACAAAACGCCCCAATTCCAGTTGCTATCCCGCCACAAGTAGTCCCACGACAGTAGGCTTCGGCGCCCGACAGTGTGCGGCTGGAACAGAACAACATAGGTGCCGCAGAGCACCATGAAGACAAGGATGCCAATCTTGAAGAGCCCGAGGAAGTCCTGAAGCCTGGTGCCAAAATGGGGAAAGACGGCGTGGACGACTGTCACGAAACTGAGCAGTCCGGCCGCGACTCCCTTCCTCGCAAAATCACCGCCATCCCACCCCCCCCCGCGAAGAGCACATACTGGCTAAAGATGACACAGTTGCTCGCGGTGAAACCGAGGAGGACAGCGTTGATAGCCACGAGCGTCGAGGCGAGGAAGCGAGGATGACGATACGTGAATTCGAGGTACACTTTTTGTCCGCCAGAACGCGGGAGCATGCATCCGTACTCTAGGGAGATGGCAAGCCCACAGCCGGCAATCACGGCGCCAGCGACCCAGAGAAGCAGAGAAATGCCCGGGCTTCCCACAGACTGGAGGATGGTGCCCGGGGTAGCGAAAATGCCACTTCCTATGACGCGCGAGATGACGAGGATATAAGAAGATGTCCAGGTGAGGTTGCGGCCAAGCGATGACGTCTCGGGCAGGACATGGTCTTCGACAGAGCGAGACGGGCCATCCTTGCGCGTGAGGCCGTCTTCTGTCCGTGACGAGTGTGTCGTTTCTGCGCGTACGGCAGATGTGTCGGATGTTTCTAGCAGCAATGGCCGTTGTTCGGGAGCGCGGCTCGTCATGCTACAAGTTATTATCGGTGCAAAGCTGATTTCAAACCAGAGGTATATAAAAGCTGCTGTGCGTCAGAGCGCACCAAGAATGATATCACATTGTTCGTCTCTAAAGGTCTGTAGATGTTGCGTCGGCGCTCACTACCACGGGCGGTAGCGACGGCCGAGTTTCGAAGCAGCAACCTCCTCTCAGATAGGCACGTGCCCACATCCTGAACTGTCCAGGGTCAGGATAAGAGTATATAGTATCCGTCATGCGGGCATTGCGCGATTGGGCAGGACGGCATCTTGTGTGCGAGCCCGGGTCTGGGTTGGTGACAAGTTGAGTTGAAGGTGGTATGGCGTGAGCAGCATTGGCTTGCACGTCATTTGCTTATCGCGCATAAGGCTGGCTACTGTACCTAGCTAGGTACCTGGGCAGTCATAATTGTTGCTTGGCAGGTGTGCCTATCGATCCAAGGATTCCATGATGGTCGAGTCGTACCGGGGGGGTGATCAACACGATTACCATTGCTTCGCTCCTCTTTGCGTAATTGATTCCCACGTGTGATTTCGCGATTGATGCTCAGGGTCTTGCGAGTCCACTTCACGGGCAATTTCAGCCAATCGAAAGCCATCTCGCCCAAGACAACCAACAGTTGCAGTCGAATTGCCCGCGGAATTATAGAGCAATTTCGCGTATCGTGGGTAAGCACCGATTATGCCTGTCACATCTGCGGTTGCATGGTTATTGAACAATCTGAACCTGGTAGCAATCCTCCATTGACACTATGACCAGTCTGGACACATACCCTCTCCAGCTCAACCAGTAGTGAATTTGAGTAGCACTGTGGTGATGAAGACATTAGCAATGATGGCAATAAGAAAAGGGAAAACATGGGAATCCCCTAGCTTCTGTATCTTCTGCACATTAAAGCACAAGGGTATCACATCACAGCAATAGCAGCCTCGTAAAGATAAGAAGAACATGGGGAAAAAAAACCTATCTTCCCCTCACCAATTGAGCCAATTCCTTCTTCTCTTTCCCAACAACCTTCTTTCTCTTCCTCTCAATAGCCCTATCCACTTGCCCCTTGCTCATCTTCCCGAACCGCTTCACCAAAAGCTGTTTCTTCTGCTCACTCCTCTTGAGATAAAACGGCGTCTTGCCCTGCGCCACCAGCTCCTTCTCTTTCAGCTTGTGCTCCGCCAACAGCTGCTCCTCTTCATCCTTCTTCTTCTGCGCCTTCTTCCTCGATTCCATGGACATGAGCTGCCTCTTGAGCTTCTCCTTTTCCAACGGGTTTTTGGCCCTCTTGATTTCGGCGCGCAGCTCCGCCATCTCGCTTTCCCGATACTCGTCGAGGAAGGCGTACGCCTTGCGGGCTTTGCTCTCATCAACTTTGCCGACGACAGGGTCGAAGCGGGGGTCGCGGGCTTTGCGTCTTGTGTCGGGGATTATTTCGCGCATGCGCGAGACCGGCCGCTTGGATGTCTGTTCTTGAGGTGCATGTTTGGAGCTGCGCTTGGTGGCGGGTTTCTTGGCGGTAGAGGTGGGCTTGGGGGATTTGGGGAAGGCTGATGAGGGCGTCTCTAGCTCGGCTGTGTGATTCTGTTTCCGGCGTGCCGTTGGGAGGGATGCTTGGGCGCGGGCGAGGGCTCCGAAAGATACCGATGAGAGATCGACTTTCGGGGCTGCGTCGATGGCTTCCAAGATCTAAGGAGAGAGATTGGGGTTAGATCGAGGGCAGGATCGGCCACTTGGGAGATGCATACTTGTGATTCATTGTCCTCTGAATCGTCTTGAGTATCATCTTCAGAGCCGCTCTCTGTGCCATTGATGTGCTGTACGGCGGAGCCATCATCCTCTGATTCGGATCCATCAGAGGCAGAAACAGATTCAGGCTCAGGCTCCCTTTTGTCTTCTCGTCGAGATCGCACTCGGCGCTCTAGGCCATCAAATGGCACCTTTCGTTTGTATGGCATTGTTCTGGATGTGTTATAGATGTGAGGAGCTGTTTCGTCGCATGGGATACAGAACGGAGGATGAAGGACAATTTTCCATGGTGGAATGGCTTATCGATAAACCGGAATTGAATTACCCAGGGTTAGGGTTCGTATGCTTATTTTGTGTCCTATGGGGACCGAGAGAATAATTTTCCTCGCTCGTTGAACTTTTTTATTTATTTTTAAAAGATATTACACTTTCCATTGATTAAATGAGTGAACGATGTTTCGTCGAAGCCACCGACAAGTGGGATTGAAAACACCGGTGCACAGAATATAAATGTCCATATCTTCCCTCCGAGTACATACGACCATAGCCACCAGCAAAATCTGGATCCCGTCCGATCTCCGATAGATAAGCTGGTGAGCGCTAGATTAGTAGTTGAGTCGGTGACGATCAGCGAATACCTAGTGTTGTATGTACCTTTTTTTTTTTTCATCAAAAGAACCCTGCTTTATCTTGCCTGAGCAGGCCCGACCATCTCTCATCGGCAAAGGAAGCTTACTCGGGTCATCAGCTCGGCTTAGTTCTCGTGCGACAATTGCAGACCGCCAAATATGCCTGACAGTCTCCTCGTTGGGGACACACAAGCCCATATTATGTATGTGGTCACCATCTTGGCATAAACAACCGAGAAGGGACTTGGAAATTTGGCAAGATCGAGGGGTAAATGTCTCTTTTGCTTAAAGGTTCTGAATACAGCACAGCGCAGCACAGTCCAGTACAGTGCTTGCACTGTACAATGATCTGCAACCGGTCCCTGCATAACCGGGCATGGCGGGCCCGACTCGCTCCACTTCGAGTACTCCGAAGACGCATCTCTAGGGAAAAAAAAAAAAAAGATAAGAAGAGAAAAGTTAAATTCAACTCTCAACTTGCGGCCTAGCCCCCCAGAGTCTAGCAAACATCAAGCCCAGCGAGATCTCTAAATAAATGAATTGCACCTGTGTCGTTACGCTCGAACCAAGGCTACTTATGCTGAGCGGCCGCTCGCTACCCATCAGAAAAGTTCTCGACTCCAAACTCCATCGCGACCTCGTCCCCCGAACCTTGCGGAAGCACCACTTCGCCAGCCGTACCGTCCCCCAGCACTCATCGGCAGTGTATGGAACCATTCATGCCATCAAATCAGCCGAACTCCAAAACCAGCCACGCCTCCAGTTCTCAGGCATGAGCCTCTCCACGGCCCCTTCGCAGACGAAACTGAATCCCCTCGCCGGCCTCTTCACGCCAACCCATTCCGTCATCAGGCCAGACCAGGCGACAACCGAGCCGCGGCCGAAGAAGGGCATCAAGAGAAAAACAAAAAAGATCAAACATGGCGCGTCGTGCTCGGATCAGTTCGTCTTCTTCCCCTCCTCTGCCTCTTGTTGGTTTTACACTCGGAACTAACTTGTAGCCGTCCAGCACAATCGCCGACCAGATATTAGAACACCACAAGAGACCCCGTCAGCCGCCCTCCAAGGCATCGGGCGGAGTCCCCTCGCCATCGGCCCTCTACCTCGCACAAGCCCTGCCACCGCCCACCACCCTCCCGACACCTCGCCGCATCCTCGTCATCCTCGACCTCAACGGAACGCTGCTCTTCCGTCCATCTCGCCGCCAGCCATCACGCTTCGTCGAGCGTCCCCACGCTCAGCATTTCCTGAATTACTGCCTCAACACATTCTACCTGGCCATATGGTCGTCTGCGCGTCCCCAAAACGTGCACAGCATGGTGTCTCGGCTTCTCACGCCGGAGCAACGCGCCAGATGCGTTGTGATATGGGGTCGCGACAAGCTGGGCCTCTCCAAGAATGACTACGATGAAAGAGTGCAAGTATACAAGCGACTTTCACGGGTATGGGGCGACTCCGAGGTCAAGGCATCTCATCCCGCCGCCGATGCGGGAGGACGCTGGGACCAGTCAAATACTGTGCTGGTAGACGACTCGTCTGAGAAGGGACGCAGCGAGCCACATAATATATTGCCCATCCCCGAGTTTGAGGGTATAGCTCTCGAGCCGGCCAACGTGTTGCCGCAGGTTCATGACTACTTGAATGTCCTTTGCTACCAGGCTGATGTCAGTAGATACATGCGAGAGAACCCGTTCAGACTGGACCCTAGATATAGATTGCCCAGTGAAACATGATGTCGCATCTTATTTCTACAAACATGACGGCATCAGATGCGTTCCTCTTTTTGTCCTTTGCGAAAACGCGGGGTGGCTTACAATTGCCGGCGCTACTAGACAGCGATCCATGTCCTCAAATTCCGGTCTTGATCGAATTAGATAAACTTGGCCCATCATATTGTAGCATCTTGAGATTGGCATACGTGATTAAATTGTTCCAGAATAAGTTTCAGTCACGATATCGCTCAGCGCAGTTGCACACTGAAGATGCCGAGGACTACATCGCCACTTTGTCAATTAGTATTTTTTTAAGGTGTAAACTGTTGACGAGGTAATCTCCGCTGTGATGCAGCGTAGACGTCTGACAGAGCTATCGTATTGTAGAATAACCTGTCAATAAGTCCTGCAACTGAAGCAATAGAGTACGTAGGTAATTTAACTTTGTATTGACCTATCCCATATGAAAATCCTTATCATTAGACCTTCGTCATCTCATCATGTGTACTTAGTTTTCATCATAAAAACTTCAAGTTTTACTTGAAGACCTTGCCACAGGCGTGAGCATACTCCTTGCCGTTGACAGTGACACCCTTTTCCCAGGACCACATGTTCTCAAGGAATGCACGATCCTCGGCATTCTTGGGGTCGAGCTTGGTGAACTTATAG
Source organism: Balansia obtecta B249 (assembly GCA_000709145.1). NCBI lineage: Eukaryota > Fungi > Ascomycota > Sordariomycetes > Hypocreales > Clavicipitaceae > Balansia > Balansia obtecta. Next base: position 58,241 of record JFZS01000112.1, read on the forward strand.
CTCTCCCAGTCGGGAGCTACGTCAAAGACCGGTTCGTGTTCCTGGCCGCGGATGACAAAGGCACCCTGGATGACGGAGTCATTGTTCTCGCCATATACGGAGGCGCTCCCAAAAAGGTACTTGCGGGAAGCCTCAAGACGGGTGTTGAAGCCACCGATGAGATTGTTGGACATGAAAGTCAAGGTAAGCTCATCATTGTACTTGTAGTCGCATCTCCAGATGGAGTACTCTTCAAAAGGAACATTCTCCCAGAACCACTTGAGAGCCTCAGGGGTATCCGTGTTGGAGAAGTGACGCTTCCAATCGTCAAGAGGAAAAGTGGCGCGGGGGAGGAGGTCGATGGGGTGCTTAGGCTTGGGGGCGGGAGCATCCTCTTCAGCCTCGGCTGCAGCGGGCTTAGCAGCAGGCTTGGGAGCCTCGGGCTTCTTGGGGGGGGTGTTAGTCAGGACGGGCTTTTCAATGTACTCCAGCTTCTTGGCAACGGCAGTGTAGATGGGCTGATTGACAATGGTGTCGTACCAACGAGTAACGTTGGGATTTTGCTGACGCCACTGCTTGTCGAAGAAGTACTGGAATCCACGGTTCAAGAGTGGAGCGCAGAACAGGTCAGCGAGGGTGATGCGCTCGCCAGCAAGGAAAGTGTTGTGCAGGAGGTGCTCCTCGACAACCTTGATGGCTTTCTCAGTGGCTTTGGCGGCATCATCGACGTTCTTCTTGTTGTAAGGCTGCTTGCCAAGAAGGGGCCAAGTCCAGTTGCCCAATGAGCTGACAATCTCAGAATTGAAGTAGGACATCCATCTCAGGATAGAAGCGTAGCTGTGGACACGAGTCAGTAATCTACCACTTGAAGCTCCATTTCAGTGCGAATAAACATACTCCTGCTTAGTCTTGCCGAGAAGAGTGGTCTTCTCATTCTGGGAAGTGACTGTGATACCATGTTAATACTCCAATCTAGCGTGAATTGCAGTAGTGGAACAGGGCAGAATATGAAATATGTTGGGCAAACATCAGAAGTTGCTGAATTCAACACAAGAAAAGTTTCAGACAGGGATAAATCGTAGAAAAACTACGTCATCATACGAAAAGCTCAACAAAACAAGCGGCTATTGTAGCACGCAATCGGAAAGGGGTTGACTGGGCCGCCAAAGTCAAATGAGCCAAGACAAAAGCAAAGCAGGCTTACCGTAGATAGCAACAGCAATGGCCTCGGACAAGAGGAAGCCATCCGCGCCAACAAAGGCGGGGATCTTGCCAAGACCGTTGGCCTTCTTGTGCTCGGCAGCAGGCTTGTCAAAGTCAACCAGCTCGATGTTGAGCTCGAGATTGTTTGCCTTTGCAACCGCCTTGATACCGATGGAGCGGGGGTTGTCCTGTCAATTTGAAATTTTAGTAGTCAGTGAGCAAGTCCATAATTTTCTGAAAATAAAGGCTATGACCTGTGCAGTTTGGTCTTATATACATACCTCAGTGGTATAGAGAGTGCCGAAAGCCATCTTGATGATCGTTCTCAGTTGATCAAAGATACGAAAACTGAAGATGTTAGGTGGAACAAGGAAGAAATTTTTCATAAATGGGCGGAGCTTAGTGTTGCCCCTCTGGTCGAAGGAGGCTGGCAGTGTGGCTGGTGCGTGGCTTAGTTAACCCGACCTTGGTGGCCGTTTCAAGCTTTGCCATCCGCGCGGATCCTAGTGTGTCTATGTTACATCTGATGTAGCTCTTTGAACTAAGATTTCTATATTTCTCCTCAAATAGATGCGACAAGAAGCACCTTTGAAGACAATTCTGGTTGGGTCGATATTCGTCGGTTTGAAGGCTGTGTGTGGTCTAATCAGTGCAGTATCACCGAGATAAAGCCTTTAATCTTATCTCCACGTGATGAGGGATCTAGCATTCATCTCGCAATTGAGTCAAGGTTTTGGTGCGGCACAGTTACCTGGACCCGGGTTTCCGTTGGCAAGATCAAGGGCCAGACGGCATACGACGCGGAGGCAGTTCATGTCAGATTGTTTGTGGCCGCAGTAACAGCCATGACGACCCCAACAAGATGTCTGCGACAACTAATGTGCCCGAAGCAGCTCATCAATTCGCACTGGCATCAGCATACGTGGAAGCAGTCGACCCCCCTTCGCATTAGAACCCTCAATACGAGCACCAATGCCGAGGACGCAGCCGACGCGACATCTCTGGCTGAGTCCGTTCAAATTCCTTACCAGGGTGTTACATACGCACGAAATATACCCACCAGTCCTTCTTATTTCTCCCGTGAACCTCAATTCAACGATCTATATATCCGAATATCGAACCTTTACACACGATATAATCACCTGCCGGCTGTAAAGCCCAGCAAAGCTCCGCAGGTTCCTTGGATGAAGCTGGAAGAAATGCGGGCTCGGATGGGAGAACCTATTGCGGCAAAACATTATGACAAAGTCTTACGAGTTGCCAAATTTCTGAATCTCATCGAGCCTAGCCTCCGACCAGCTGCGGTGAAGCTCGCCATTCAAGAATTTACGCGTGAAATCAACCCCTTTCTCAACATGCCCAACCCCATCGAAATAGACAAGTTTGGAAGGGCTGTTGGTGTGGGCAAACGAAAGGCCTCAACGGCCCGTGCTTTTGTCGTGGAGGGAACGGGAGAGGTGCTTGTCAATGGGAAGCCTCTTAACGAAGCGTTTGGTCGAGTACACGATCGTGAAAGCGCCATATGGGCTCTGACAGCAACGGAAAGATTGGACAAGTACAATGTTTGGGTCCTCGTGGAAGGTGGTGGAACGACAGGACAGGCTGAGGCGATGACACTCGCTGTGGCAAAGGCATTGGTTGCCCACGAGCCGGCTTTAAAAACAGCGTTGAGAAAAGGTATGTTCATTACCCTTTTACCCTCCGAGTTAAAAACCAATAGGGACCTCAGGCCATGGATTGGTTTCACTAATGTCGGCCTAACACTAACATTGTAATCCAACAGCCGGCAGTATCACGAGAGATCGCAGAACTGTTGAAAGAAAGAAGCATGGCCATGTCAAGGCTCGCAAGATGCCGGCCTGGGTCAAACGATAGTTTGCCTTTGTATGGATATAGGGTAGTTCTTGTTCGGCAGACGCGTGTCATGGTCGGGGCTTTGTATATTAGACGAATGGCCAGTAATTCATATCGGCCGAGAAGGAGCATTTTCGTAGCCAGGATACCCTGGGTTTGTATCACGGTGAACCCAAGGTGTTGTAGCTGTTTAAAAAGACCATCGAGTTGAGATTAAGCATACCATTGCACCATCTCCATCTCCATATCGAGTCCGATAACCCCAGCCCAACATGGAGCCGCAAAGCGATTTCCATCGGCTGCTATTCAACGTGAATACAATCGAGTTTCGAGCTCTTCTCACCAGTTGGCCTCAACTTCTTGTGGCAAATACCGTCCAAGTTTGCCCAGCGCTCGAACCGGCAGCGTCGATTCAAAGTCGGCCTCGCAACCAGGTTACTCCTACTCGTCTCGCCCAATTAACCGAGTCGGAAGGGATGTGTAATGGCCAAGCTTAAGCTAGCGAGCCCACAAACAACCGCACCGGGATAGCTTGACAAGATTAATATCGCTAATCGGAGTCGTGGACTGGTTGAAGACATGCCACCTCTGTATAGTCATGTCGAACGCGACCACGGGAGGAATGTGACGGCGAGGGACAGCAACGGGCAGACTAAACACAGCCAAGTTATGATTTGAAAACAGCGGTCAGCGGCCAAATATGCTGCCGTCGGCGGATATTGCCAAAACCAGGAGAGCAAAGTCGTGAAGCTATTTACCCTGTGGCTTGCAAAAAAGGAAACGACGGCGTGGTCGGCCAAAGCAGTTTGCCTTACCACCCTGTTCCCGGCGCATACACGTGCATACTGGACATGGCATGCTTTGCAAACCTTATGCACGTGTCATGTGGAGAAGGTGGTAATAAACCTAAACTTTCGACTATCCACTTGCCTTTGTTGCCTTGGCGGCTTTTGTTCTTTGATGCATAGTCCCTCATGATTGAACAAAGGGTCGGATATGGTGATTCTTTGTCGACGCGCGTTACATGGTTTGCACCGGTGAAATTTCCAGAAGCTTGCAGAGGGCCAGGGCTCGCCCCTATTGCTTGCTCAGCACGTATCTAGGTCGTGCCAAGGTAATTATGGGGTATGGAGGCGTCTGGTTGATATTACAATGGGTGAGATGTGTCCAACCAGAGTTCCTCCACAAAAAAAGCTGGCTCCGTCAATGCGTTTGTGGGGCTCATGCTGCTCATGCTGCCAATAAACAACATCAGTATCATCAGATCGGATCCAGTGCTATAAAACGCCATTAGTCAGGGCCATTAGTCATGTTTGTTTAGCAGCAAGTCCTTTTGATGCGGCGTCGCCTAGTCCGAGTTTGGGACATAGATCTGAAAGTATTTCATATTCCCTAGTATAGGTTTTGACAAATCTTGTCTACTACAGTCGCTGGAAAGGTTTTATTTTCTTTCCTTTCCTGTTTCTCTTTTCCTTTTCCTTTTCCTTTTCCTTTTCCTTCTCCTTTTATTTTTTTTTTAATTTTTTCAAAGCAGAATCTATTGCCTAGTTTTATCGTCATCCGCACAAAATTGAATGCAACAAGAGGGAAGAGGGATAATGCCCATGTTAGCTTTATGTGTGACCAGTAATGTCTCCAGACCCCGCTCTTGGTCCGTGAGGCTGAGAAGGGCCGAGAAGAAATCTCCGTGTCCTTAAACTCCCAAAGGATATCCTATAGTTCATGCTTGCTGAAAGGGAAAAAAAAAAAAAAAAACGGTCTCAAAGAGCGACCCAGACTAATTGTCCAATCACTCCACCCGCATAGCCGCTGCAAAGCGCTAGACCAAACGCCCACCTTCTTAACGCCCGACGTTCTCATTGGCGCCAACTGCCGCTCATTCGTGGTTGTACGTACACGTTGAACATAGACCTATGTCATCGACCATCATGCGGATTATGCAGTCAAGTCGAGGGTCGCATTCCAAATCATCCCTGCATGTTTTAGATCCCATCTCACCGGCACCAAAAACTGTTGATCAAGGGCATTGACTCGACGTCGGCGTTCTGTAAGGCCAAACAGACGGGGTCAGGGAGGGTCGGAAGCTCCCTGGAAATTATATTTTTATGCGCGTGAATGACACATGGGCTACCAACCCTGTCGGGCTATGTCCCGCAGTTCGCCAAGCACTTTTGCATATCCATTATGCGTGTGCATACCTTCGTTCCAGAACGAAGACTTGGCCAGGTATCAACAGATGAACCGGGACATCTCGGCCACCTAAACCACTATCAACAGAGGGCCACGTCCCGGTTTATTTGTCAACTGCAATGGCTGGTTTGTAAATATTACTGCTCGATTGAATCTTCGCCGGCAATTCGACTGCCCGAGCATGCGATTCTGAGCATTGATGTGCCTGACATCTGATAGTGAGCTCCATCGTCAGCTTAACTGCAATCAGTTCCAAGAGCATTCACGAAGTGGGTGACCTTCTTGACAACGGCACACATATCGTGTTTTGACCGTTAACAGGTCTCAGTTGTTTTGAGACTGAATTCGACATTGCCAGAATGACATTGTCCAGCAGGCCATCCAGATGTCTAGAGCGCTGGAGGCTACAGTCATTTCGCCCCCTTTCTTTGACGTACTATGTCAAAAATTGACCTCGCCGCCAGGAGTCTTGAAGCAGGCACGTGAATGTAGAGGACTGCGTAATACATCAATCGCTATTCTGCAAGTGTTGGACAAGGATGGCGTAAACGGACCGTCAAAACTGCTATCAACACGAACCTCTTGCATGTTGCAGCTGTTCGCCATTGGCTCTTCGCTCATATAGAAACATTGCTGTCCCTGTGTCAGGGTCCTGACGTCAAAGCACCGCGTTCAATATCTGGTACGAGGGCACAGTGGCTGCGCCGATTCGAAGGCAAGGCCGTAATTGGGAAATGTCGTCACACGCAGTCCCTCTTGATAACACCTTGTTCCGATGTACAAAAAAGACGACGCCGAGAGATCGGTGTGGAGGCGATGCAAAACAAGCTTTAGTTATAGGTTGTACGGGAGAGTCTCGCGGTCTACGCCAGCCTCTTGCCAATCCTGGTTCGGGCAGGTGGGCCAACGCCCTGCCTGCTTCCTTCCTTCTGCTCTTGTCGTGGCTTCGCTCGCTCAAGGAAGGCACTACCCTCGAGAGTCGGCATAGGTGGCCACGTATTGATGAGTTTTAGGTATTGTAAACAGCAGACCATTTCTTGTCTACTACGAGGCAACGTCTGACCACCTCCAACAAACACTACTCGCGCATTGACATGGCAACTCATCTCTTCTGGAGTAAAACACAAGGTCTGGTGCTAGACCGTTGATCTTCACCTTACTCTGGGTAAATGACATTGACATACCTAACCCAATGTCGACCATGTGTCACGTCAAAAAGGTACGGGAGGAGCAAGTGCTCGTCGAGACATGGATCATGCGCCTAACATCTGACCAGGCATTTGCCAGATTCGCCGCCAGGCCTTGAAGATTAACAATTGACTTATGACACCCCCCACTTGGACATATTCAAGGACTGAACCAGCGTAAATGATTACGAAAAGTGTCAACAAATCTGCGACCGATCCTTGTTAGTCGACCTCCTGCAGAGAGTCCACAGCTGCGTAACATCGTGGGTTTATTTTTTTCCCGCCGTGCTAACAACCGTTGTGCGTATTACAAGGCGGACCGTCTAAGACCATGGCCGCGGTTAATATCGTTCATCTTCGCGGCTGTTGGACCGACTGTGCAAACCTACTCTGGAAGCTGGTGCACGTAGCACATCACATACAGACGAGCAGTATTTGCTGGCCTACTTGTGGAGGAAGCTGCATACTCTCAGACAAGTCATTCGTCGTGCTCAAGCTCAGTAAGCAGCAGCAAGAGCAACACCGTGTGAAGTAACGGGTCGTTGCCTGCGGGTAAACATTTTTTTCTGCTGACCTTACAGAGTATTCCCGTTAACAGGTTTCCGCTTCCAAGAACGGAGACAATACTCCAGCCATTCCCGAAGGACTGGTTCCATGTCTCAGATCATGAGAAGTAGACCTCTCCCATCTTTAATCGATGCAGGTTGATTGGGGTGGATTCACGTCTGCTTAACGTCTTCTCTCAGACCTCTCTAGGCTCGACATTTAAACAGATTGAGGAGAGCATCGCTCTTTTTTCCTCACCACCTGCCGATTGGGACTTTGCAACAACCGGCCTGTTACCCCATAGAGATCGATGATGGCCACCTTCAGCTTGGTTCTTTTACTTCTCGTACACCCGCTGTGATCCACCTCACCACCTCGAGGCTGGCTGCGCTGTGGCGCGTTGATCGGCACCAGCTTTGGCCTGCGTCCAAACCCACTCTGAACCTGGATCTCATTGCCGTTGTACATTCTTCGCGTCTGAACCGCCAAGGGCTGCCTGATCGCCGCCGGCGCAGGATGCCCCAGAGTTCCTGCAGCAAGGTGCTCTGGGGTGCTGTCTCAAACTCGTTACCCGGAGAGAAAAGGGGATGTCTGCTTGCCTTTGGCTCCGCATCTGATAAAACCCACACCCCTCCTTGTCCCAGCCATCGGTCGCCGCTTAGGCTTTTGTGCTTCGTTAATCTTCAGTCATGCCCGGATGACCAAAACCGAAAATCTGGTGTTTCTATCCGTGCGGGGAGGTTTCATTCCTTTCCCGAGAGGTTGTGAGGCTGAGCACAGCAAAACACTTAATACTGTCATTTGCGGGGGGAAAGCGACAACTGAAAAGGAGCGACGAACTGCCTGCAAGGAACGAAAGCAAGGGTGCATTCTTTGTGCAAGAATGGGAATGGATTGGGCGCACCAATTGGCCAGCAAAGGACCATGGCTGACTGACACGGAACCCTGTGCCATCAGCACTTTGACCACAATTGAGAGCAACGTTTTGCTTCCATTCCCTCCCTCAGCCCACAGCTCTGTAGCTGCTTTCGTCATTCTCAATCACAAGCCACAACATGGTCATGTACTGAACGGCTCTTTTGTTCGCCACTCTCTTGGAATACTAGTGACCAACGGACAATGCCCCAATCCATGGATGCAAGTTGCTGCAACACTCAAACTCTCTTTGGGTTTAGCCACTAAGTTGGTTGTAATGCCAACTTCCGGCAGTCCACCCTCGTCGACATGCTTAATTTTATTTCCCTCTGGCTGTCCAGCATTCTCTACTAGTGAGATTTAGCCAATACACTGGGTCACAATCTGGATCATCCCACTCAGACCATGGTGTGTTATCCGTGCCCTTGTGTCCAGTCCCTATCATGGCTGGTTCGAGCTGGGGGCATGCCAGTCCCAAAGCCGTCAGTACGGAGCACCCATAACACCCATAGCTCTCAGCCCTCCCAGAGCTCTTAGCCCTCCCAGACATGGCACACTCAACCCATAATAATAAAAGGTCACGTACAGGTACCTGCTGTCTTAGATTCTACCTGACTCTTAGCATGGACCCAAGCCGGCGGAACCACGAATCTCGTGTCTGGTGTATAAGACCCCAACCATATCCTCCACGTTGTCAAGGTTCCGGGGAAATAGAGTATTTCTTTACATTTCTGGCTGTCATCTCATACTCGTTGTATTTTGCCTTCTTTTTTTTTTGTCGACACGCAGGAGTCTGCCTGAAGCTTTTACCTAAGCATTCCACTCACTGCAAGCGCCTCAGGTTTCCGATACACCAGGCATTGCGTCTAAACACTGACTCGGTCTGACTTTGTCAGCCACTGCAGACCCTGGCGTTGTTTTGCAACCACCCCAGCAGTTCGGGCAGCTTGCAGGGGTAAGAGTCTAACATGCTGAAGACCAATACTTGAAGAAGCTGGAATACTGAGAATAAACACGAGTCGTCCAGTCGGTGGTCACAGTCCCGTGATTTTCCATCAGAACCACCTTATTCGGCGTGTTACAGCACAATCTTAACCGCAGTCTGGGGAATTCCTCTAGGTACTCTGTCACGCTTAACAGCTTGCATACAAGGGCATAAACTTGCAGGGCCGTCTGAGGGCACAAGCTTGGAGAAGGCTAGGCCCTGGTGAACTCTGATCTGTTTTGACAGCCCCTTCCATCTTTGGAGATACTGACATGATATGACCCCTTGGTCTCCGATTATGCTTAGAGATCTGTTGGAAGGAACCACGAGAGCCTGTAACGTCATTCATCTTGACGCACGACTCGGCGTGTTTTCTGGATAATTGGAATATATAAGCCTTTCTGCGTGTGCGCGTCGACAAAACGAGTATCTACAAGTAATTGCGCAAAATATTTTCTTTGCCGCCACAAGGTAGAGAAAACAAAAACATTTCAGCACATTGATGTTTGTCTGGCCGAGGTTTGGTTACGCACCGCACACCTACGCACGCGCCATCACTTTACAGTGGCAGACTCGTTCTCTAATCCATACTGCAATTTCACACTCTATTGACTGCTTCCATTTTACTTTCTTTCATCATTCTGAGAATTCACGGCTCAAAGGCCTCTTTTGAAAAACGGTCTGAAAAGTGAGGACCAACGCCGGGGTATGGACCATTCTCACCGAGGGGACGGGATAAGCGGGCATCCAGTTCACCAGACTTCAAATTCGAGATATCGGCCAAACATTGCAGAAATACAAGGGGGCCCAGTTGCTAGTAATGCGGCAGAGAGATATCGACCAGCGCCTCTAAGCCTCTCTACGTCGACGCAAAGAAGCATGGGAGTGTCCGGTAGCTATCACAATAATTACTATCAGGACTCTTCGTCTACGTTCTCTGCACCAACAATGCCTTCTACATTATTAGCGTACGGAGCAGAATATGGGAGCGACACGCGAAACCAGGCACAAGGAATGGGCAGCTACAGTACCAGCATGATGATGTACAACGTCCCACATACGGCAGCACAACAGTCCGTTTATGACGCGCAGCAATTCACACCACGGCAGCATGCAGCAATGCAGATGATGCCTTCAGATGTTGCGCCAACGTATCTTGGCTCGGAAACGGCGGACAACACTACATCACCGTTGCAAGCTCCAGGCCAAGGCTCGAGCAGCTCTCACAACCTCTATCATCACCAATCACAAAACATTGGCATGACATATTCAAGTAATATGTCCAACGTCAACGAAATTCAGCAGCAGCAGCAGCAGAATCAGACCAGCAGTTCGCACCCTGCTGCCCCCGAAAGTCGAAATTTTCCACCCAACGAAGACGTGACTGCGGAGAAGTGGGCGAATTTTCGACGACAACTTGGTATAGTTTTCCAAGGAATTTCAGCCGGTCAATTAGAAGTGGCTTCGGAAACCCTATTGGAAATCTCGACATGGATGCTCTCGCAAGTAGTAGAGTTGGGTAAGAATATAGCAAGGACTAGAGTCCTATTCCGAGGATGGAGGACAGGCTGTCCAGTTTGTGAACGAATTACGCGAGACTAACAAAACCACTGTCCAGGCTTGCACCAAGACAATGCGGCACTGCACGAAGACCGACTCTGGATCTGGAATGATTTCAACCATGCTTGGCTCGCCCTGGCTTTTCTACAAAAAGATCTCATGGCCTCGGGAGACCAAGCAAGCCGATCACAGAGACTCCTGACCGAAGATACTGTTAAGAGGATGGGGGATGAGCTTGTTCGGCTTTGCGACGGTATCGAACGCCACGGGCTAGTAGACTACCAGTATGGCGTATGGGAAGAAGAGATTTTAGCTGGTAAGTATTTCCTCCTCTTTCATTCTATTTACAACATCAGATATTAACTACTTGCGTCGGATTCAGTCCTATCAGAATGTCTAGATCTATTTGATAATCAAACGAACGATGCGAAATAATATCCGCCTCTTCTATTCTTGGCGTTTCAAATGAGAAAAGCGGGCTATCCGCCGGAAATAGCTAACGCACCCGACCGATACTTTTGTACATAGGCATGACTGCATAGCCTCCTTCAGATTCCATTATTTCGAACATGTCGCAATGATCCATCGGGCTATCCCGCATTTTTTCATGTTTTTCCTCTCACCAGTATCAACACTGATCAGCATTATAGAGGGTATATAACTTTTACGCGCCATATGTAGATAAGAACCACAGGCAATGTCTATCTGGTTACTATGAGAGATGATGTCGGGGACTTGAAAAATGAAGGCCGGCTCACATTACGCGAGATGTATAATGCTCCCCTACTATAATGATGTCGACTTAGAAAACCCGGTCAGGATATAAAGAACGGTTTCTGGGAATAATCTGTACAGGCGTAAGACTATTTCAAAAAAAAAAATCCACATGTGAGAAATAGCCGTACGCTTGTATCAATCTGTTCCCAGAAAGGGTACATGTGAGCTGGTCTTGATTTTTTTTTTCAAGTCCCGGGCATTTACCTCTGAATAGTAACCAGAAACAGAACTATGAACCGCCTGTGGTTCTTACGCGTGTCTTGGTCTTTGAGATAGGCTATCACATGTATTGGTTCTATTCACAAGGGGTCCTTTACACCTTGTCCTGGTGTTGTAGGTCAATATCGTTATAAGGAGCATTCCATGTCGCGAGATGTGGGCGATCTAAACACGGCGGGCATGGGGAAGCAGTGGGAGGTGCTGGGCACCCCCCTTTTCTGCGCGGATTGAAATATCCGACGCTTTGTTCCCTTGGTTCTCTGTTTTTTTTTTTTTTTATTTTTTCCTCCGGATCGCATGGGGGTCGGGACACATGCAGTAGGGATAGGGGTCGACGGCGATGATGGGCTTGGGTTTGATTTGATACGTGCTACACACTGACCGAATAACGAGGGCTGGAGGGCGTTCTTGGTAACACGGAAGGATAAACTGGGCATTTGTGAAGAGACGGGACGCCCGTTGTGACACCGACGAGGGCCGCGGGATAACGTCATGGATGCAAAGAGAGGCGCCCCTCCTTGATGCCCGCGGAACAGAATTCCGGTTCCGCAATGACGCCAGACGCATTGACACCCGGGGAGAAAAATTTCAGCTAGCTACCTAGCTACATGGTGGTGGTGGTGGTGGTGGTTGATTTTTTTTTTTTTTTTCTCCCCTTGGCAAAACCTGGCTTGATGCTGGCTTGATGTATCTGGGATGTCGTCGGCCAATGAGACGTTGGACTAGTGTAAGTGTCGAGGTACCCTTTCGCAATGGCAACAGGATCAAAAATGCTACGCTGCCTCGCTTACCCCAGGACGTTGCCTACCTTGAAGTGACATCTTTCGGCTCGTCTCGTTACCACAGGCCTCTCTGCACTCCCTTTGATTAAAAGTGACGGGCGCTTTTGTCGCCCTTCGCGTAATGGTTCGGATCGGGAGAGGACCGGAGGATGCATGACGCCTCGGGCAATTGCTCGGGGACGTGCGGGAAGGCTCCGACACTGCAGACTGATTGGTCTAGTACGTTCCCGAGTATCTGGAATGGCGAGAGCCGCAACAAGCTGTAATGTAGCCCATCACATCGTCGGTTGCTCCTCTGCCGCCATTGCTAGGTTGAGGCTTGTCGGAGCGAGCTGGTTCGAGAGTATGAATGGGATACTGGTCATCTTTTTGAGTGTCACTGCCGCGCTGAGGACGGCAAGGGCGTCATGTTGTCCCTCATCAGCTACAGCCGTCGTTGAACTGCTGGCAGGATAAGCAGCTGCTTGTCGACGAGTCAAGAAGGATGATGATTCCTCACATTGTGATGCCAACGAGGTGCGTTGGTGCGTCCATCAGGTTTCAACCTTGATAACTATTACTTCCAATCTTTTTCAGCCGGATTAAATTAAGGAGCAGAAAGGGAAAAGAAGCAAAAAGGGCCAGTCTGCGGAAGTGAGACATGGGCATTCATTCGCTGCAACGTCGGTGCTTGCGCAGGCGCCTCGTCTCGCAGCGTGAGAATCTGCATGTATTCGGTACGCATCTGTGACACCCGCCCTTTGCTTCTTTGTCAAAAATATGACAGACAGTTCCTGCATTAATTGCAAGTGGACTTCCATCTTGACATCTGAGACAAACCATGCGTTCTTGTGCAGAGTGGAATGAACCCTTACGGCAAACGTGGATGCCACTGAATATGTGAGTGATTGGCTACAAGTCGGTAACCAATCCCTGACAGATGCGTAATCCCTGTCTTCACGCAGATCTCAACAATCTGCGTTGCCGGCACGGCCGGGTAACGCTGTGGTGGTGTGGAAGGCAGGGATGGCGCGTCAATGAGTAATCGCATATATTGATAAGTGACAAGAGAACGAGGGAAAAGAAAGCAATCGCCTAGCCAAAATCACATTCATTTTTCTGATATGAGAACCTTGCACATTGGCCCCTTACATTTGCGTCTTTGCAGACCGGTCCTTGGTCCTAGTGCGCGGCTGACAGGTAGCTTTCTGTCTCTTTAACCGGCGGCCTGCATGCTTGCTCAACTGGCTTTTGTACGATGGATGGTTTTTGCCACCAGTCTCTTCAAAACATTTGATACCAGCGTTGCACCCTTGGGGTGTGCCGCCATAGTCGCCGGGTGTTTGAGACAGTTGTGACTCAGGGGTAGACCCCGTAGCGCGCGACCCCAGTTCACGGACCGAGTGAGTACCCTGGGGTACTGGCTGACATCTCGTATGTGGGTGGTTGCAACTAAAACGCACAAACGTCCTGGAAAAGGGGTCTTGAAGTGCTCAGTATCTTTGTCATGGTAGGGGTGGTAATTTGTTTCAGCTGTTACAACATGGCTGAACGTGGAAGCTGGACGAACCTGATGGGCTCAAGACAGTTCCACACCACTGGGCTCTTGCCTGCTGACCAAGGCAACGGGTGATGATGCAGATCAGAAGGTCGTCGTTAGATTGTACCGTCATCCGGCGGCGATGCGGCATTGGAAAACACCACTACACAAACAGTGAGTGACCTGACGGCTGGCTCCGCACCGAGTACCGTTCGATGCGAATGTGGTCGTCATCCGGAGCACGGTCGTGGATTGCCAAGAGGTTAGGTTCAGCAGCAGTGTCGCTGGTCTCGGTTTGGGCGATGGGAGCGTGAGGTTTTTCAGTTGGATATTGAATACGCTGCTTTTCGGGGAAAAGAGCGTCCCAAACTAGTTGCCGATGCGATATAGCTCCGGTGCAGTGCCAGTCAGTGGGTCTTGCTGACAGCCAGCTGTATGTGTGACGATCGAGGTCGGTTTATGTAAGCAGAACTACGAGGCAGTTCAGGCTAAGCAATGTAACGCTTAAGTTATAATTATAATTGTAACTAATAATTCTATTAAAGACTAGCTAGGAAAATAGTTCTAGGTAATAAGGTCTTATATAGCTAAGTACTTACTAGTAATAGTAGTAATTAGTAGTGTTACTTACTTCTATTAAGTAGTAATTACTTCTTCTACTTACTAGTAAAGTAGTAAGCAGCAATATAATTAGTTAATTAGTCTTCTTTAAACTAATGTTCTACTAAGCTACTAGTTAAGCTATAACATTATTCTCCTTTTCTTTTAAGTCTTTATCTTTAAAAACCTATAAGTAGTTATATTAATAAAGTTTCTTTTTTTTTTTAATTTTTCTTTTATAATATTTAACCTTAATAAATCTTTTAGTTTATATACTTGTATTTATTATTCTAGCGCTGCTTATTATTATAATAATCTTGTTGCTTATATTAATACCTTTAGCTATAAAATTATACTATACTCTTTCTATGCTAATTATAGCCTACGTTGCTAGGTAGCTAAATGTTCTTTTAAGTATAGTAAATGTATCTATTATTATTATTAATTACACTAGCCTATCCTATGCTAGTACCTCTTCGTAATTATTTATATAGGAAACCCTATTATAAGGAGAAAAACCTATATACTACCCTTAGCTGCTCTTAATTAAGGCCTGTATAGTCTTAATATAGTACTAGCTATAAGGAGTTATACACTGTTATACTAGCTTATTACTAGCTATAAAGCTAGACTATATATATATATTTATATAAGTAACTAGTAGTAAAAAGAGTTTTAAAAGGCACTTAAAGGGTACTAAAGGATTATTATAAACTACTAGTAAAGGAGGTATTAATAGTTACTATAGTTATTACTTAAAGCTATAAAAAAGTATAAAAGTTATAAGTTAATAATATAAAAGCTATAATAAAAGGTATAGCTAAAAAAAGAAGTATACTATAAGTCTTTAATTTTTCTTTACTTTTACTTTACTTATAATATATAGTTATATAGTAGGTTTATAGTAAGTACTATAAAAGCTTTTTTATATAAACTAGCTTTTTTTTTTTTAATTCTTTTTTTTTCTTTTTCTTTTTTTTAGGCTTTTTTTAATATATTTTAGTAGTCTTTTTTT
>JFZS01000113.1:0-73322 GCA_000709145.1 Balansia obtecta B249
TCTTTTAAGTTAGTTTTAAAGTAAAAAAGTAAGCTTAACTTTTATAAATTTAATAAAAAAAATAAAATTTAATAAATTAAATAAAATTAAAGCTATATTATTATTTTACTATATTAAAAGCTAAGCTTAACTAAACTTTAATTTAAAAATTATAAAAAAAATAAAAACTAAGTATAATTACTACTATATTATAGGATATATATAGTAATAAATCTAATAATAATAGAAATAGTAATAATTTTATATATTCTTTTTATATAGTATACAGTAATAGCTAGTAAAGAGGTTAAGAAGCAAGATATAGGAGAGAAAAAGAAAAGGAAGCAAAGGAAGCATGCAGTAGGGTAAGTCCTGTCCCTGTAGTTATGTAACCTAACAGGCTGGGCCTAGAGTTTCGATCTCCCTTAACAAGATTTCTTTGGTAGAAGCATCAACGTGCACAACCTCCTGAAGCTGTTGGCCGGATTTCACTCCATTAATATTCTGCCCCTTGACCAATTCAGCCAAGGTTCCGCGGAGGACAACATCCGCTACCGTAAAGGCCAGACGAAACTTTCGGGCCTCGCTCACAAGTCTCATGGACAAGATCGAATCACCACCGAGGTGAAAGAAGTTGTCATCCGAGCCAATCATATCGATACTAAGATGAAGAACCTTGGCCCAGATGCTTTGCATAACCCGTTCCGCCTCAGAGGTCGGTTGTCGTCTCGGACCTTGTCCGATAGACCGTACGGTCTTCAACTGCTCAGTACTGGCATGGCCCGCCATCTCTCGTGGTCGTTTCCTATCAATGTTTCCTGTTGTCATCGTCGGCAGCTTTGGAACAGAGAATGACAAAGATGGCATCATATGAGTAGGCAAATGTTTAGCCAGTCCCAATTACACGTCCGCCGTGATAGGAATCAACTTGACAGAAGCGTATGGTATATCATGCTCCAGTGTCACACCCTTCACCTGAACGAATATGGCAAGCAGAGCTTCCCCCTGGAGCTCAACCACCTCAGCCACAACATGCTCAGCATTTGAAACGCGGTACTGGGTCCAGTATTCCACCTCCTTCAAATCAATCGATCGCCCGTTAATCTTTGCTTGACGGTCTTCTTTGCGACCGATAAATGTTAAGCCACTATCAGCATTATAACAGACCAAGTCGCCTGTTTTGTAGAGTCTGCCTTGTCGACCGTTCTGTTTGCCTGAAACACCCATGAGCAACCATGTTGGGTCCTTTATGAACGCTGCGTCAGTTTCTACTTTGTCGCCGAGACAGCTGCAATCCTCAATGGCCCTTCAAGAAGGAGTTCCCCAACACAGCCAGGCGGCAGCAGAGAGTCATTGTTTCTTGAGTCGACCACCCACGTCACTAGGCCGCCTGCGGGTTGCAACCAGGGCTGTTCTCCGACCAAGCTATGGGTACACCCGTCCACGGCTGCTGGCACCTCGGAATTCCAAGTCCATATAAGTTCAAAGTCACCCCGGGTTAAGAAGCTGTCGTTCCTGACTTTCTCGTGAGGTTCACTTATAAGTGACACCACAGCAGCTCCCATGACCTTCGCTACCCTGTCAGCTTCAGCGCTAGAGATAAAGCCCCCTTGAAAGGTTATGTCAATCGACAGGTCTGAATTGATTTCACAAATGCGTAGAGAGATGGGGTACTGGGAGTGAAGCCGATTAGTATTAATTGAAAATTTGATAACATTCAAGTGATGGCGCTGGATATGCTTACCTCTACTGATTCATGAGCAAATCTCTCTTGAAAGCTGTGACCATCCGTGGATGGATTTGGCTGCTCAGTAACCCGATGAAAAATAAGAATGGAATTGAACAGCCCAGACGAGCCGACGCCAAGGGCCTCGTGAATTTTTCATCAGTGAAAATGTCTGATGGGCCAAATTATCGACAAAATCTTTTTGCGTTTCTCGCAACGTCTCGATGACAGAATGGTCTCCGCCCAACCGTATACGATATGGGGTCATGGCGAGGACGGGTCCGAGCATATCTCCGACTCTAGTGAGTGGCACATCTCGCCTGGAGGCAATGTTGCCAAGTAAGGGTTTTTGCATCCTGTGAAGTGATACAGCACCAGGGCCCATGCGGTTCGAATGAGAGAAGCTGTCGTGACTTCCCATTTAGAACAGAAATTTTTTATCTTGGATACGTCAAGCCTTTGAACTGGGACCGTGACGTCCTTCATCTTCTCTGCTGCTGAATTTTGGGGTGGAAAGAAGCAAGGATTCACCCCTTCTAAATACTTCACCCAGAATTCATGATCGATGCCATGTGGTTGATTTTAAACGTATCTGATGAAGTCGCCATAAGAGGGTGCGTGCGGCGAGAGAGTACCGTTGTAAGCTTCCCAGAAGTCATGAAGCATCACACCGGTCGAGTGTCCGTCCAAGATCACATGATTTAACTCGAAACAAATACGAACATGCTTCTTATCAATCCTGCTTCTTATCAATCCTGGACACCGATAAGTTATGCTGAATGCCGTACTTCTCATACTTTATACAAGTTTGTCCGCCACTGAGTCCACGGTCTAGCGGATACCGATCAAATGAGATGTTGGGTTTAGGGCCCTTAAGGACGACGTGCATCGTCCTACTGCTTCCAGGCAGTATGTCAACCAGAATACAACGAAGTAGTGCGTGTCGCCGCACCACAGCTTGCCAAGCCTGTTCAATTCTAAGTAGGTCGACGTGATCGCCAGGGGTGTCAGTAGCTATGATTTCATAATCGAGGATCACTCGATAGTGGTCTGGGGATTTTAGCTGCGCGAAAAGAAGGCCTTCTTGCAAGCCAGTACACGGGAAGATATCTTCAATATCCTCTGCGTTTTTAAGACCTAGCTGCCTCAGTGTGACAGACCGGAACTCCTCCAGGTCGGTGTAGGACCTGAACGCCAGGGGAAAATCGGACAGAATCAACTCTGGGGATCTGTTGCTCAGTGAAGAAACCAGCTTCAGCAATGTAGCTTTGTAGTTTACTACCCAATTTTCGATCAAACCACCATGTTGTGCACTCTTGGGATATTCGGGAGACACAACCAGGCGGCCCTTGTCCACATGGGCGTTGAATTCAAACAGCGCAAAACGACGCATCCTTAACCACGACTCAGGATGACAGCTTTCTGGTATCAAGGTGCTTTCAAACAAGCTGTCGTTCCTTTCTAGCTGCTGGTAGGAGCCAGTGAAGTTGAATGATATCTCAACAGGGAATTCAAGGGCATTGGTTGCGGCATTGGTTGCATCAGCAAATTTAGACGTGAAGTAAGCCCAGCCATTCTTTGACAACCTTCTAACAGAGTCCTTGGTCAAACGTATAGTGTCCAACAAGTCCAAGAGCATTCCATCATGCATAAAGGCGGGAGAAATTGTCGTGAACCAGCCAATTACACGAGAAAGATCAATACTGTCATCCCACGGTTCACGGCCATGCCTTTCACTAAAGACAGTGGGCAAGGGTCGATCAGTAAAAACTGTCGAGAATGAGTAAACAATAGTCGCAATCATCAGTTCGACTGGATGCGTGCTAAGCGCCTCATTGCAGGCTCCTAAAAGGGCCCTGGTAGCTTCTTCCTCCAGCATGAAGTCTTGTACCACAATAACTTCTTGTACATTTTTGTCAATTTCTAACCCCCAGTACGACAAGGACAGCACCCTCGCTTCCGGCTGTATTTCTTCTTGAAGATTTCTGTGGGCAAATTGTGCCTGAAGAGAGCACCACGCTCGAGAGCTTGTCGTCGGACTTGCATACAGTTGACGTCCAACGAGGATACATTCGAGTTCCTCGAGTAGAATTCTCCATGAGACGAGATCAATGACTAGGTGATGAATCGTGATAAATAAACTCTGACGCTCTGGGTCGTTAGAATAGGACCGGTATTAATATTAAGCCGCTCTCGATATTGACGAATATCGTTAGCCTTTGATGAGCTCACTGATGCTGTATTAACTACCTCAGAAAGGTGAAGTGACTCCGACGCATCATCAACTATGCGTTGCTTCCAAAAGCCTTGGCAGCTTTGGCTGAACCTGGCCCGGAGCATGGGATGCCTCGTGACAATCATGTTGATAGCCTTTGACAAAGCGGCAAAGGATATTGGCTCACGCATCTTGAGGAAAAAGCTTTGGTCGAAACATTGATTCGTAGCGGCTGCGTCGCTACGTAAAGCCGCTGAATCGGACTCAGCTCGAAAGGCTGGCCATCGTCCTTCGTGGGGTCAACAATTCCCATATTTAAGATACCACGTTTTGGCGAAGAAGCAGCAGCCGCGATTGAGGAGATGGTCTGACTGCGCATGATGTCTGCTGTTGATATATTCAAATCGAGCGCTCGTGCAGCCGCTGATGCCTGCATCGCAGTAATCGAGTCGCCCCCAAGGCGGAAAAAACTATCATCAGAACCAATCTTATTCGCATCGATGCCAAGGACACGAGCCCAGATTTTCTGAAACATACGTTCTATTTCGTTAGAAGGGGCACGCTTGTTGCTTGAAGATGTACGTCTTAGCTGGGCAAGCTGTTGAACAGTGAAACCGGCTCCGATTGCGCGTAGACGACGCCGATCGACCTTGCCGGAGCTATTGGTAGGGAGTTCTTTGAGAGAAAAGTAAACAGTCGGAACCATGTATCCGGGCAAACGCTTCGTAAGCTCATCATCAACTTCAGCCGATACGCTTATGACTTGGGTTTCTGGTGATAAGGTCGCTTGGTCGTCCACCACAAGAAATGCAGCCAGTGTTGGCCGCCCTTGACCATTCGTATCTGTAGGCAGTATTACTTCAGCTACTACTTGTCTCGTAGCCGGGATGCTAGCATGAACATGGTGCTCGACATCGCCTAGCTCAACTCTTTGTCCGCGGATTTTGACTTGGCTTGCATCCTTGCGTCCTACAAAGACCAGGCTGCCGTCTGAATCATACCGTACCAAGTCGCCCGTCTTGTACAGGCAACCTTGACGGCCAGAATGACCAGGTACCCCATGAAGAAGCCATTTTGGATCTTGGATGAAGGCTGCTGCGGTCTGTTCAGCATCACCAAGATAGCCGCAGCCGACAAGAGGCCCTTCAAGCATCAACTCCCCAACATCTCCGATAGGGACTAATCTGTCGTGGTTTGAGGCCTGTACTATTCAAGTATTGACGCCATTGCCCCTACCTATGCTAGAAGCCATTATATTTCCATCCTCCATGGCTGCCACGATACTGATTGGAGTGCATTCACATGGACCGTATCCGTTCTTCAACCTAGCGAGCCCAGCCCATCTTTTCGCGTACTCGGACGGCAGAGCCTCGCCACCCACTATTAGCGTCCGGAGGGTGCGGACAGTCTCAGGAGGGAGAATTTTCGCCGTCGACGGCGTTAAGACTGCAAAGGTGGCCCGCAGCCGACGAATGGATCCCGCAAAATCATTTCTACGATCGGCCTCAGAAGGGATGCAGAGGCACGCACCGTTCGTCAGAGACTGCAGGTTATTGAACCAGCTGATGTCGAAAGCGTATGAAGCAAAGTCGTATACTCTGGCCGAGGGTTCGACCATGCAGGATCTTGAGTTGCGCATATGCTGAATGGCGGAGCTGAAAGTACGATGAGAAATGATAGCACCTTTAGGAACTCCGGTGCTGCCTGACGTGAAGGCAACGTAGAGCTTGTTAGATGGTGTTACGGCTGGCAGTAGACACGTTGGGGATATCAACTTCAATCTTGCCAATAGACTGTCATCGACCACGACGACATTCTGGCAGTTCAAGCGACTCGCCAGCTCATCATTTGTCGAAGATGACAGCATGAGTGCGGGTGCAATTTGTTGTACGATTGTACGAAGGCGCTCTTCTGGCTGCGTCGTGTCCAAAGCCACTGATGCTCCTCCAGCCTTCGTCACTGCCAGCATCGCGACTGGTGTCCAGCGTGACTTCTCGAAGCGCAAAGGCACAATCTGCTCTAGCATGAGACCAAGGGTAACTAAGTAACGGGCTACCAGTGAGGATGCTTCGTCAAGCTCGCTGTATGTCCACTCTCCATCCCAGGCACACACAGCAGGAGCTTCAGGCTGAGCTTTAACTAATCTGCTCGAATAGTTCATGAACGCATTGCTCTGCTGCTGGTGGGACTGCATGGTTCCAATTCCACATTTGCTCAATCTCTTGAGGAGTCACAATTTCAATATCTGAGAGGAGAAGCTCGGGAGTGGCCTGGTCTAGTTGGGAGACCACATGTCCTAACCGGCTCAATAGCATATTAATCCTCCATCTTTCTATCATCCTCGAGTCGAAAGAAGCTGAAACGCTCACCTTGTGTGTTGTCTCATCGATCTGGCCCAGATGGTACTTGATACATAACTCTTGAAGGAAAGAATTCAAAGCTGACTCGCCGGATAGGAGGGAAAAGGGCAAAATTATTTGGTCTGGTTTCTCAGAGAGAGGATTCATGCTGTATCTGGTCAACCAGCTCATGCAGCACCGGATAATGAATTATATCAGCTACACTTAGATTCATGCCATTCTTTCGAGCCTCAGCAACCACTTTCATGGCCGATACCGAGCAGCCTCCTAGATGGAAGAAACTAGCCTCGATCCCGATCGTGGAAGATTCAATGTTCAAGATTTACGCCCAAAGCTGGATCATCTGTCGCTGTGCTTCCGACACCGGTTGCAGAATAGTATCTCGTGACGAGGTCCGGCCCTTGACGCCTTTGACGAGCGCTAGGCGATCAATCTTGCTGTTCCTGTTGATAGGCATTCTATCCACAATATCGATCACCTGGGGTACCATGTATAGGGGAAGCCGAGACTTCAGCATTCCAAAGACCTCGTCATGAATCTTTTGCATGTTGCTCTCTTGCAAGTTGCCATTTTCTTCAACATCGCGCAGAGTCACAAAGCTGACGATGCGGGATTCTTGTCCTTCTTCGTGTTGTAAGGCCGCGACAGCTTCGTGCACATTGGCATGATTGCGAAGTGTATGCTCAATCTCTCCGAGCTCGAGACGCTGACCTCTAATTTTAACTTGAGCAGCTTGCTTTCGGCCAACAAATTTCAGTCACCCATTGCTCGTATATTGTACCAAGTTGCCCGTCTTATAAAGTCTACCGCGCCGGCCCGGCTTGGTCGACGATCCGTTAAGTAGCCATTCCGGATCCTCTATGAATGCAGCCGCAGTCTTTGCGTCATCATTCAGATAACCTCGACCAACAAGTGGACCTTCTAGTAATAGTTCACCGGTGCATCCTGGAACAAGCAGCGTCTCGTGGTCTTCTGGATCAACGATCCCAGTCACTAGTCCCACGCCCTTTCCCATGTGTACGGCCTCGTCCGGGCAATCCATGCCGTAATTGATCGTGCTTGTTGGTGTGCATTCGCATGGCCCATAGCTATGTATAATTTTAACTTTCCCCCACCATGGCTTGATATCAGCAGGATGTAAAGCCTCTCCTCCGAATATCACTGTGTTAATTGAGGGTATCCTATCGGGTGATAACACTTGAGCCATGGACGTCGTAATATCGACAACATTGGCTCCCAAAGACGCTATGCTTCGCTCCAGATTATCCTTTCGATGTTCATCGCTTGGAACACATAGGCAGCCACCAGTTGTCAGTGCAGAGAGCACATTACTGACTGAAACATCGAAGCTGTACGATGCAAAATCATATATTCTCGAATTCTTGTTCATTCCCATCAACTCTGCTTGATGGTAAAGAGGTGAAGCAGCATTTTCGTTACTAATCAAGACTCCCTTTGGCATGCCAGTACTTCCAGATGTGAGAACCGCATAGAGAAGAGATGCCGAGTTGGCTTGGTGGGTTTGTCATGCGCTGTTGTCAATGTTGTCAAATTCAGTGGCGGTGAAAAATTCCCAGTTGATGATAATTGCTCTCTGTGCAAGTCGAGAGCTCATTTCACTGTTGGAGGTCGAAGATACAATGACACTGGCTTGGAGTTGACGACTGATGACTTGCAGACGCTGTTCCGGGAGGGATGGGTCCAGGAGCACAAAGGCACCCCCAGCTTTTATTACGCCGAGTACTGCAACTGTCGTCTACATAGACTTCTCAAAACATAGCGGTACCAAGATATCCGGTCTGACCCCGAAGCGGTGAAGTCTCGATGCCAGTTTGGTAGCAAGGCGTCAAGCTCACTATATGTAAGCTCTCCATCCTAGGCACAAACAGCTGGAGCAGATGATTGGGCTCGAACTCTCTCGTTGATAAAATCGTGGACGCATCGCTCCACTGATTTTGGTACCGTGCCATTCCACTCCCAGATTTGCTCTAGATGTTCGGCCGCTGCGACGCTGCGTGAGGCTAGCTTTAGCAACTCATCACTCGAGCGAGGCTCCCGGCCGTCGTCGATTTTGGCTTCTTGAGTTAATGCAGTCGAACTACCATAGACAGCCTGGTTGAATGGGATTTTGGTGTTGACGATTCCATTTGGTGACAAACAAGCCTCTTGTCTCTCTGTGACATTTGGTAACGGCATTTTGGTTAGCAAGCTTGTATTAAGCGAATTGTTTTGAAGCTCTGGTGTCAGTCTTGATCATTAACTAGACTTAATTCCATAGGCGGGCATGAGGTATGTTGGGCAGTGCTCAATTAAATGGTTCGATGATGACTATATCTTTCTCCTACTTTCACCGCCACTTTGGCTTGTTGCTATCTTTACTGGATGAATGTCAGGGAACTGATGCTGCGGTGTGATTCAGCTTGCAGCTGGGGTTCAGGTTGGTACTGTTTGAAGCACAAGGTTTGTTAGAGTCGATGCAATGCAGAATGAAAGCTACCTTGATTCAGCAGGGTATGGTGTGAGTGGCTGAGACTTTGATTCACTTACGTACTTCGTACCGTAGCCTCAAACTGCTTGGAATATAAGCCCCCTCGAGTTTCGACCAGTGCCAGCGAAGCGGCAAAAGGACGGTGCATCCACGAATTTTGTACTGCGTGTTATTAGGGTCTCTTATTCGTGCTGTCCTTTGTTGAAATCATACATGTGCCTCCAGTTTTGTACTACCGTGTTATTACGGCCTGTTATTCGTTCTGTTCTTTGTTGAAATCATGCATGTGCTCAGTACATTCAACATACAAGGAACCTAATTCGGAAAAAATCAGCTAGTCACCTGCAACGAGTGTTACTCTATCACATACGAGTCTCGTATTGGGCATTGGGTTCGGGCTCTCAATCATATTTTACGTCTTAGTCAAGGTTTCAAAAAGATTAACCCGGCCGACCCAGCTACCCCAGTCACTGCCCTATCGTGAATGGCGATGTGCAAGTATCCTGGAATACAACCATTGAATTCCGGTAAACTCTATATTAAAGTAAAAGCAATGCGTTGAAAGACTACAGGCAGGGCTGTGTGCTTTTACAAGCAAATTATGCGATCAAGCTGTACGGTTTCGAAAGCGCCAGAAAGAAAGATTTGCATCGACATGCAGGTATTGGCGGATCTTTTGGTCCATTGTGGGAGCAT
Source organism: Balansia obtecta B249 (assembly GCA_000709145.1). Lineage (NCBI taxonomy): Eukaryota > Fungi > Ascomycota > Sordariomycetes > Hypocreales > Clavicipitaceae > Balansia > Balansia obtecta. The sequence goes on from JFZS01000113.1 coordinate 9,465, forward strand.
GCACACCCTCGCGCTTCTCACAATCCAGTATGTTTTGCTGGCAAGGGAATCAGAAAGAGGCTTGAGGCTGCAGAAGAGCAGGTTGTCTTACCGGACAACTCTCATTGTGTCCCTATGATTTCTTACTTCTGGAACCAACTTGGAGCAGTAAAGACTGAAGATGCAGGATGGCCAGGACCTCCCAACGAGGCCACCGCCGCTCTTCCCGCTATTGTTGGGTGCTCTACATGAGCTCGCAGGCAGGATAGATCATTGCTGCTATCGAGGCTCCGCAGCTTTAAAATATGGTCGATGTGTTCGCCGTGTCATGCATATCCCTTGACGATCGGCCCAGGGATTTGGCTGCGCCCTCTGTAACGAACAGCCAGCCAGCCAGATCGTCAGTCTCGCGACAGACCTCCATAAAATCTATGTGGCAGAAGGTTGATAGTGCAAATACATTTGAGTAAGCACCACATGGTCGCCGCTGGAGAAGGATTGGGGCGTAAGATGGAATGTACGATGGAAAAAATGTAGCATGAAGATTTACGTCTGGACCAAACTCAAGTTCTTCTCACGTGCTTTTCCACGTGCCTGATATACCCACACATCCTATTGCAAAATGTCACATGCCACATCTACGCAATATGTATCGATCTTTTCAAGTTTTTCGCGTGTTATCACGTATATTGCAGAGTTCTAGGCAATACAAGCTAGCTTTTGCAGTCACGCTTTTTCGCTGCAGGTATAGACCCTAAATTAAAAGCTTAATTGTAGTATTTTTAGTATACGCCTAGGCACACAGTGTTCATCTCAGGTCTGACACAAATTGGGGAAGGAAGTCCAAAATAAAATAATGTAATAAAACATAATAAACAAAAAGGTCACATCTAATAAGTGAGGACTACTCGCATCTATCCCAAGACGACACCTGTTTTTGCTAGCTGGGCCGCACAGTTCATCAAGTCGTTGTTAATCTGTCAATCTCATCGAGTCATTGGATGATTCAAATCGTGGGTCAGCCACAGCACCGCCGTAGTCTCTTTGTTCATTCATTCGATTCCCACTTTTCTTTTCTTCCCGATTATCGGACACCGAAAGACCAAAATTATCCGACTTATGTCATAAATAACTTCTTTCTTCTTGCGCGTCACCCTTGGACACTTGGCATCTCTTTCTCTATATACCCATCGATAGACAACACGCCGTGTTTTCACAATCGAAAGGCTGGACAACCGCCGCCATGACCGTCCTTCCCGATCCCACCGCCGACCTCGATTGGAGTGGATATGTCGGCGCAATCCATAATGTCTTTCATACCAACGCCATGGATCATCCCGACAGGCCTTGCGTGAGCGAGACCCCGAGTTCAACGTAATTAGTCCTTCTGGTGCGACCACACAATGTGCCCAATGGCTCTGCTGACGCGCACCCAAGGTCGCCGCTAAGGACATATACCTATCGCCAGATTGATGAAGCGTCCAATATCATCGCGCATCACCTACATGATGCCGGCATCACCAATGGAGACGTCGTGATGATCTTTGCTCACCGTTCTGTCGAGCTTGTCTGTGCCTTCCTGGGGACGCTGGTATGACTCACTCTTTCAATTGATAAGCCCGTTTGGAACTCGCGACGCTGCTGACCACCATGCAAGGCTGCGGGCGCGACAGTTACAGTTCTTGATCCTCTATACCCGCCGCAAAGACAGCAGAGTCCGTGCCATTCCGTAGTACCTAAGCTATGAGCCGCGCTGATCAGAAGCCGTAGTCTATCTCGAAGTCTCCCAGCCCAAGGCGTTGATATCCATCGGCAAGGCCACCGACGAGTATGGGTGAGTGTTGTCCGTCATCGCCCCGCTTGAGGAGGCTATTCCTCACCACGTTGCGCCTTTACTGATACTGGCACCCCTAGGCCTCTGGCTCCGTTGGTACAAGAATACATTGAGAAAGAACTATCCATCAAGGCCCAGATCTCGAACCTTCGTCTCAGTGACGCAGGCCTGCTGTCCGCTGGAGACGACCAAGGCAGTGACATATTTGCCAGCATAAGAGCCAAGGCCTCGTCACCACCCTCGGTCCTCGTCGGCCCTGACTCCAGTTCAACTCTGGCCTTTACTTCCGGCAGCGAGGGCCGACCCAAAGGAGTTTTAGGCCGTCACTATAGCCTGGCAAGATATTTCCCATGGATGGCCAAGCGCTTCTCACTGTCGTCTGAGAGCGTCTTTGCATGCCTCTCGGGGATTGCTCACGATCCTATCCAACGAGGTTAGAAACTGGCCGTTCTCAAGACTACATTGCAACGCAGGCTGATTCTTTGTTTTCAGACATCATGACGCCCCTGTGGCTTGGAGCCCAGCTGCTTATCCCCGCCAAGGAAGACATCCAGCATGAGAAGCTAAGTGAATGGATGAAGGCGTGGTCACCATCTGTCGCTCACCTTACGCCTGCCATGGGTCAAATTCTATGTGGCGGCGCCGTGGCCACGTTTCCCGCTTTGCGCCATGCGTTCTTCGTCGGCGACATTCTTACCACTCGTGATTGCAAGGCGCTGCGCAAGCTAGGGCCTTCATGTAACATCATCAACATGTATGGCACAACCGAGACATCTCGCGCAGTATCCTATTTCGAGATTCTCTCCGCTAAACAAGACCCGACGGCCCTTGATACCCTAGGGGACACTATTCCTGCGGGTTGGGGGATGCAGGATGTGCAAGTGCTTGTCATTTCTCTGGCTGACAAAAAATCGCTATGCCCCGTTGGTGAAGTTGGTGAGATCTACATCCGAGCCGCTGGGTTGGCCGAAGGATATCTCGGTGATCCTGAGAAGAATAAGGAGAAATTTGTCAATAACTGGTTTGTGGATACTGCTAAGTGGGTAGAAGCTGACAAGGCCAAGGACAAAGGCGAGCCTTGGCGACGCTTTTATAAGGGCCCGCGCGACAGACTTTACCGCACTGGAGATCTTGGACAGTATCTTCCGTCGGGAGCAGTGCAGGTATCTGGCCGTATTGACTCGCAAGTCAAAATTCGCGGATTCCGCATCGAGCTTAATGAAATCGATGCGAATCTTAGCGGCAGCCCCTTAATCCGAGATTGCAAGACACTTGTTCGAAGAGACCGCAATGAGGAGCCAAAACTTGTCAGCTACATAGTCCCTGAGATTGCCGAATGGGAGCGCTGGCTCCAGGCCCAAGGCTATCAGGATGTGGAAGACCAGGGTATTGAGATGGGCCCCAGTAGAGTCTACCTCAAGAGATTCCGCCGCATAGAGGCCGAAGCACGAGATCATCTCAAGACCCGCCTTCCGGCATATTCAGTACCCTCTGTCTATATTGTGCTGCAGAAGTTGCCTCTTAACCCGAATGGCAAGGTTGACACCCCAAACTTGCCCTTCCCTGATGCTGCTACCATGATGGAGGATGCCTCGGAAGAGGATTTAAAGAGCTGGGAGAAACTTTCCGAGACAGAAAAGGCCATTGCCATGCAGTGGTCAGCCCTGATTCCCAGTCTCAACGCGAAGACTGTTAGGTATGTATAGGCCCAAAACTTCCGTCAGTATCTCTGCTGGATCGACAAAACTTACACAGGTTCTAGACCCGAAACAAGCTTTTTCGATTGCGGCGGTCACAGCCTTCTTGCCCAACAGCTTGTGCTTGATATTCGCAAGAATATAGGCGTCGATATTACCATCGGCGTCCTGTACGCGAATCCCGAGCTTGGCACGCTAAGCAACCAAGTCGACCGCGTCCGCGGTGGCCAGGCTGCTGCCGTTAATGATGCAGCCGAGATCAGTTACTCTGAATCACTGGACGAGCTGATTGGCACCCTAGATGCCAAGTACGAGGGCGCGGAGCCGGACGCCCTCAGGCCCAGCCGTGGCGCTACCTTCTTCCTCACCGGCGCAACGGGCTTCCTGGGCGCCTATCTAGTGAAAGATGTACTAGACAGAGACAACACAAAGCTCATTGTGCACATCCGCGGAGTCAAGGATGTATCCTCGGCGCACGATCGTCTGGTAAGGTCCTTGAAGGGTTACGGGCTATGGCAGGATTCATGGGCACCGAGAGTCTCATGTGTTCTGGGCGATATATCTAAACCCCGACTTGGCATCGATGACGGTGACTGGAAGCATGTTGCTGAGATGGCGGATGTTATTATTCATAACGCGGCCCAGGTCCACTGGATCGCCCCCTATCAGCGAATGATGCGCAGTAATGTCCTGTCAACCATTGACGCAATGAAGCTATGCAACGTGGGGAAGCCCAAACTCTTCTCCTTTGTATCATCGACGTCCACGCTAGATACGGATCATTACATCAAGCTATCGCATGAGCAGACAGCTACGGGCCGAGGAGCAGTGCTCGAGGCGGACGATATGCAGGGCAGCCGCGTCGGTCTTGGTACCGGCTACGGCCAGACGAAATGGGTATCTGAGCAGCTTGTCCGGGAAGCCGGCAAGCGAGGTCTCCGTGGTGCCGTCGTGCGACCGGGATATATTCTGGGGAGCCGTCACAGCGGTGTCTGTAATACCGACGACTTCCTCATCCGGCTTTGCAAGGGCTGCGTACAAATCGGCGCACGGCCGCGCATTATTAACTCGATCAACGCCTGCCCCGTCGATCATGTTGCCCACGTCGTTGTCGCTGCAGCCCTCAACCCGCTCCCTGGCGTCCAAGTCGTGCATGTAACTGGGCACCCACGGCTGCGCATGAACGAGTTCCTCTCGGCGCTGACATACTACGGCTACGTAGTACCCGAGGTTGATTATGATGAGTGGAAGACGCAGCTTGAGGCCTTCGTATCAGCTGGGTCTGTGGAGAAGGACCAAGAGCAGAGCGCACTGATGCCGTTATTCCACATGGCGATGGCGGACCTACCATCGACGACACGGGCACCAGAGCTCGATGATCGCAACGCTGTGGCCGTGCTTCAGGCCGATGCAGACCGCTGGACGGGCGTTGATGACAGCGCCGGCGAAGGCATTGGGCGCGAAGACATCGGACGCTTTCTGCGTTTCCTGGTAGAAATCGGATTCCTGGCGCCGCCGACTGGTCGGGGGCGCGAACTACCGGCGATCGCCGCCGGAGTTGCCCAAGCCCAGGCGCAATGGGGAGTTGGCGGTCGCGGCGGTGCTTGAGTGACGTTTGGAACTAGGAACAGATTTTAGACAAGGGCAGATAAGAAGGCGACGGCCGGTGGAAAGCGGCGGGACGGTTTGAAAATAGCACCAGGTGAGGCCACATCCGGCCTCCGAAGCACGCCACACCGCGACGGCAAGTCAGTGGCGCATGACACCGAATGACATGACGCAATATTGGACACGAACCGTCACTAGATTAGGCCATAAACTTGCATGATTGCAAAAGTGGACAGTTATATCCGGGCTCGCTCTCAATTTCGTAGCGTAGATCGGCACTGCGAAGAACATCAAGTACATCTTGCAGCCCAGCATCATGTCTTTAGGAAGCAGCCAACAAGATGTCGGCCCGGGCTTGAGCTGCTGTGCCGGCTGCTCTGCCGGAGCTCAAGGTACCGGATCTCGTGAGCCTCGAGCAGTCCAGTCGAGAAGAGAGGGGTGTTGCAGAGGCAAGAGAAGCATTTGATTCCTATAAAGGCTCTCATCATCTGTGAACAAGGCCCAAGGTCAGCTTGACTAACTACAAGCATAAACTGTAACAGCGGAGAGGATAACCCTTGCTCGAAGATACTTAAGGAAGAACCTACGGACTAGTACGCCGTAATACTGCACTATTCCGCTGAGTGGCATCGCGCTCTTGTATCGTCTACGACTTGGGGACCGAGCATTCACTTCTCAACACCCCATATGCGTACAGGACTTTAACTTCCTCGGATCCTCCCATTTTTCTCCCAATTAATTCCCTGTCAATCTCCTGCACCCAGCTTCCCATTCTTCCACATTTCATATCTGGCAGCTAGCACTTCCATATTAACCAACTAATATCGAGACTAGGAAGCTTTGCTGTCGGCATCGACACACACCATGCGAACACTTCTCGCGGCCTCTGAGTGCGCTCAAGTTAGGTCCACTAGCGACATTGTTGCCATCCATGGGCGCTGAGAGCAAGGTAACAGACATTACTATCCAGATCAGTACTAACATCCGGTCAACACAGCTTTTTGAGCGACTCAGAGAGGAGTTAAAGTGAGTTATCCCAGAGTCTAACTGATGATTAAATAAAGGGGCCATTTCAAGAGCACGTGGGAAGGGGCGTGGATCATAAATGCTCACTAGCATCCTTGTTACAGTGTCAGTTAGTAATTCGTATCGGTGCCAAGCCAGAGCCAGCTCGGTCTCGAGCTCGAGAGAAACGTGATTTCGTCGTGTCACTCCGCAACAGACTTTGCGCATCGGCAAGGATCGAGGCAAGGGGATGTACATGAAGAATATGATTATTTAGACGACTTCAACTTAATTTACATCAATTGAGTTACCCCGACTCCCGCCCACTGACCCCGTGCACAACTCCACAATGCTCATGGCATCCGCGCGCGAGGGGCCATATCTTCAGCACTCTCTAGAATGATTGAATCATCGCAACCTTCTGAGTGCGCTAGCTTCCTGTTTTTCCGTTTATTATTCCAATGTGTGATACGTTATCTTATCTGAAAATTTCGTCCAGTCTATAGAGCGGACGTCAAGGTAGCAACGACTGTCCAAGGCATGGGCGTGAGACGAAGAAGAACCCTCATGCAAGTCAGGAAGCTCGGCACACTCGGGCACAAGATTCAGTTTCACGCATTTACCTGGAAATATCCAGCCATACTCTTCTTTTCCGCCAGAAATTTTCATCAACTTGGCGTGTTTGAAGGCGATAATTTTCCTGTGTGAGTACCGCGTCGACCTCTCCTCACATGCAATCCAGCGCCCTGGCATTAATAACGAGTACGGGATATAGTCGGCATCACTGAGTCTTATTTCGGCGTCGCCGCGGTGCTCTGAATCGTAGGCAAATGACTGGTAAAGAGGGTTCCTTTGCGCTTCTCCTTTGAACTTAAGTCCTACGGGGAAGTAAGAGGTAGGACCTAAGCGGGACTTGATTGCGTCGGTAAGGATGGTGGACTCTTTATTACGCATCTCTTCAGCCGTGCCGTTCTGGTAGAAGACAGCAGCATTACTAGCGGACGCGTCGTATTTGATAATTGAATTATCTGAACCAGTGTTATACATGGCGATGTATGCGTTGTGAATATGGTTGAAGCGTGGGGAATCATCGGTGAGGTTGATCATCAGACGGAAGCCCTTGAAGAGAGCCGTCATGGGGTAACGAGGAGGTGGCGTTAACTCGGCCACAGAGAGGCCGAAGAGAGCCAAACTCAAGGCCAGGAGGTACATGCTGGCTGGGATGAACTTGTGGTTACTTGAAGCAAGCTGGCGGTCTACCGACGAGGCAGGTTTGCACAGTACAGGAAAAGTATTGAGATGAAGGTGATGATGTTGGGGAAAGCAAGCTGCAACGTTGGGTCTTATATCTTCCAGTACTTATGGTGACGCAAAAAGGTGCCAGCCCGACTGACCTATTCTAGCTTGAAGGCAGGTTTAAGCAAGGGGCCTGTAAACATTCCTATAATCCCCAACGGTATTACAATTTAAGGTTCAAATGCATGTTTTACAATATGCCGAGTAATATAAGGGCCGCGTAGATGTCTGTGGTAGAAGTTGCTATATTCCCTTTTCAGCAGGCTAGCAAAGAAACTCGGTCAAGAAAGCTTACCGGTGATTGTACTGTTTGCAGAAAATTTGCGACGCGGCCACGCCACACCAAGTGCTCGGTTTAAAAACCTCACCCGCGGAAATACTCACGGAGTATTGGAGCCCGGCCCAATCTCGGCACTCTCCGTGGAGTGACTGCGGGGCTACGGGCCGGTTCGGAGGCAGGTGCGGGTCCTCGCGTGCCGTCAGTTGCTACATACAGTCACAGCGTCAACTTCTTGCGTGAAAGCCGTCGTCAACTTCGTCCTGCGTGCGCTCTGTCTGTACCTGAATCAGCCTTAAAAACTATTCTAAGTTAACATCTTCTCATCTTCCGGAAATGACGTCTGTGGTATCCATGAAACTATCAGGATCTAGCTCGAGAGAAGAGGGCGGCAGCAGCTCGTAGTCATTATTCTAAGGAGGATTGTATCTCAAACAACTTCATACAATCCGTCATCATTGTTGCTTTTCTCCTCGGCCGTGCCGTCTTCTCGGCCTTAACATTGCTGCTAAATTTGCGGTCATATAGTAATATTCCCTTCTTCTGGAGCCGGTTCAAATGCAAGCGTGAATAAAAAAATATTTCCCCGCCATTTCCGATCAATCCTTATTTTCGTGATCCTATCGTCCCCACCGTTGCAATCATCATCGGGTCTGGCCCGGGTCGGTACCGTCAGCCGAGGATTGGCGGAGACGAGTAGGGGACACGGTCGATTTTTGAGCACTTCAGTGGATGTGCAATTAGCGTGCCACATGATATTGGTGCCAAGCGACCGATGGAGCGTGACCTGTGTAGCCGACCCGATTGTTGGAATCTAGATCCTACTTAACCAATAATATATACTTATGGGACCCCTGCGCTTAGTACGTTATAGCGCAATATATTATAATAGTATCCCGGAAAATGAAAAAGCTTTCCTGACAATTTTTTTTAACAAGGAAAGTTTAAAGCTTTTTCTGAAATTCACTTTATTTTTAAAATATCTCTTAGCGTTTCTCTTCCTATAGCACTGGCTAAATTTTCCTATCTGTTTATGGTTATATATGTCCGCAAACCTAATCCGTATGGTTGGGTCAGACAGACGTACTGGATAGGCCCCGGTCAAACTAACATCTCTCCACCGGTGTTAAGGAAAGCAATCCTGCTATAGCGCGCTTATATGTATACTCTAGAGTGCGTTATAGATATTTGCAAAGAGGTTGCTAGCAAAAGACTACTAGTCTGAAATTGGACGGTCGGTTAGGGGATTCGCCTAGCTGGCAATTGTCATTCGCCCCAATAGCCTTAGTCTGTTAAGTTCCACTGCTACAGATACTCCTTCGATTTACCAACCAGGGTCTGTAAATAATTGGTGCGCGCAGCTCCCCTCCATCACGTGGCGGAATAGGGATGTAGACATTGACGGTTTTGGCAACATGCTGCTACCAACTTTGGAGCTTAAGTGCAAATAACAGACCAGTAGATCAACCAATCAGCCAATCAACCAATCAACTAATCAACCAATATCAACCAATCAACCAATCAACCAATCAAATGCCGTGGTTCCGTGGTCTAGTTGGTCATGATTTCTCGCTAACACCGAGAAGGTCCCCGGTTCGAGCCCGGGCGGAACCATAGAATTGGATTTTTTTTATTACTTCATGACGCTGTCATGTCTTTATTCGAATTTTGCGTCATGTCTTGGTAGGTATAAGCCATGGAAAATAGGAAATAGATTGGGCTGAAAACCACCCAAATACCACTGTGGGCCTCTGCAGTAAGCCTCGCGATGACTCCAAAAGTCGCGCATCTCTCGTCATCACGATACGGCTCTTTTGTTGCAAGGCTGCAAAAAGCGCAGGAAGTAAAGCTGCTTGTTGCACTGCTAAACACTACTATAACAGCGTTATAAGAAACATATAAACCTTATTTTTCTATCTAATTAAAACAATATAAGCTCTCTAGACTAATTAGCGTACAAGGAGCTTAAATCATATATAGCTAGTAATTGTAGTAGTGTAGGGCCTTAGACCTCTTACTAAAGAAGCAAAGCTGACAGGTACGCTCTAGCACCTTCCGGCGCAAGGCTGCGTCTTCCAGCACAGCTTTGCTTAATTACCTATGCGTTATTTCACCCTCAAATTAAAAACCGAATCTAGTACAAAACAACCCCTGAATGGTTTTACATGTCTACATGCTCCACCTATATCCACCAATCAGATGACATACCGGGTAGGACAGTAGATAGATATACAAGCACTATCCCTGCAGAGACTTGTTTTTTTTTTCTGTACAACTTGGCTATAATCTAACGCATCCTCTGTCTCTACTTTATATCTTGCTAATTCCTGGTCAGTTATCTAATCGGCCTAAAGCACCCCTGCGAGTAGTTTTGTAACCATTCAGGGGTTGTATTGTATATAGTGCTGGCCAGGGGCGATCCTTCAACTAACCAAGTTGAGTTGCCTGAGTTTTTATTTTGCAACAATCAGAGACTCTAGTTCGAGGTTGCTGATCGCAATTAGCAAATTGTCATGTCTCAGCCATATAGGCAGCTGAGCTGGCTAGCCACGCAAATTATCCGCCGCCGCCACTAGTACAGTTCCCCCTCTTCCTCTCTGACGTACAAGAATGTCGTTTGGGTGCCAATGAAACCCTACTTGCGTACCGCCAGACAGGCAGGCACTATACTTGCAGAGTGTGGACTACAGAGTGTGGACTGTGGTAGGTCAGTCAACGTCGATCCTGGTACTTGAAGCAACCAAGCTTTTCTATATTTTCCGCCACAATGCCTGCCGGTACGCTAAGGTGTGGTGGTGGTGGTAGTGGTGGTGTTGCTGGCACGAAAGAGATACGACAGCCACAATCACGGCACATCTGCAGCGAGAGCCAGAGCATTTCATCTCTGCACATTGAACACGTGAGCAGAAGAATTGTTCCCCTCGAGTCATGTCTATTGGTTATACATGGCCATATGACGCCTACATTCCGCGCAAAGTACCGAAAAAAATGAACGCAAGCGGGCGACGTTGCCAGTGACGGCACTGCAGGTCGGCAACGAAGGCGTGGGGATGGTATTCCCAAACTCATGGGCTAAAGGCAAGTGAGCGGCATTACCGCACCGTGGCCAGCTGGCGTGACTAGCTGACGACTTGCTATTATCCAACCTACGGCTAATTGGATGAAACAGTCCAGACGACACTCAGGAAATCAGACAGCCGTCTTCTCGGACAGTTAGGGCTATATGTATTGCCGGAAGGGCATCGCTGACGTTCATGGTGGGACAGGCAAAGGCAACATTGTCCTTTGAGGCCAATTGCTACATATTCTGCCCTTCTGCCACTTAGTCCAAAGGAGCCTTGTGTGTTTTGTGTGTGTGTTTTGTGTGTGTGTGTGTGTGTGTGTTTGTCATCTGCTGGCATGCTCATCTCCAGGCTCGCCCTTCTTGCCATCGGCCAGGTTGCCCTGGCAGGAACCTCCAAATCGGCGGCACGGTCCGCCAGCCTCTGCTCGTCCCTGTTGCAGAAGCTCAAGATCGACCATGGCGAAATTCATCTCGCCACTCGCGTCGTAGCCGGGACAGTTCTGACGCTCCTCCCAAGCGGCTGCGGCGCCAAGCTGACCGTCAATGTTGACATGTGCCGCGTCGACATGATTGTCAACACCGGGACTTCCAGCAAGGTCAGCATCGCAGCCTGGCTGCCGGACAACTGGACGGGAAGACTGATGGTCGTCGGCAATTCCGGGCTCGACGGGTGCACTCACTACGAGGACTTGAACTATGCGGCTTCCATGGGCTTCGCGGCCGTGGGGACGAACAACGGTCATGACGGATACGGTCAGGCGTTTTACAAGAATCCCGACGTGGTGGCCGACTTTATCTATCGGGCCATCCATACAGCCGCCTCGGTGGTCAAGTCGGTCAGCAAGGCATATTACGACAAGCCTTATACCAAATCATACTATATGGGATGCTCGACCGGTGGGAGACAGGGCTTCAAGGAGGCCCAGTCGTTTCCGGAGGACTTTGACGGAATCCTTGCCGGCGCGCCGGCCATCGACTTCAACTCCTTGACGTACTGGAGCGGGCATTTCTTCAAACTCACCGGCACGCCGGGGCAGCCCACGTTTCTCACGCCTCCTCAGTGGGAATTGGTATACGCAGACGTGCTCAAGCAGTGTGACCTCTTGGACGGCGTACGAGACGGTGTCATCGAGGATCCCACACTCTGCAAGTACTCTCCCGAATCCCTCATCTGCTCCGGGGGTCAGACCAACTGCATCACCGCAACGCAGGCCGCGACTGTGCGATCCGTCTTTGCGCCCGTGTATGGACCGGACAGGCAGCTGGTCTATCCTCGCCTGGATCCAGGAGCACGCTCGACGAACTACTATTTCACAGGCGCCCCTTTCCGCTACACCACGGACTGGTTCCGGTACGCGATATACAACAACTCGAACTGGAACCCAGCCACCTTGAGCCTGAAGGACTGGGAGACAGCCCAGAAGGTGAACCCATTCAACGCTGCTACATGGCAAGGAGACCTGTCCGCGTTCCGGAAGAGAGGCGGCAAGTTGCTGCACTACCACGGCCTGCAAGACAGCGTCATCAGCAGCACCAACTCCATCCGCTACTACGACCATGTATCGCAGACCATGGGACTCTCGCCGGAGAAACTGGACGAGTTCTACAGATTCTTCCGCATCTCCGGCATGGACCATTGCTTCGCCGGTGATGGCGCCAGTCTCATAGGCAATACCGGCTCCATGGTGGCTGGCAATTCCGCCCAGGACAATGTCGTCGTTGCGCTCTTGAAGTGGGTAGAGGAGGGCACTCCACCTGATACCATTCGGGGATCGAAATCCGCCTTAGGGTCATCGTTCAAATCCGGCTCTGATATGCAGCGAGACCATTGCAGGTATCCTCTGCGTAACACATGGAATAAACATGGGAATCCGTCCCTGCCACAGAGTTGGAGCTGCCAAAAGGCGTGATGTCTATGCAGCTCGTTTAGCATGGAACGATTCCAGACCGCTGAATTTGCGACTATGCAGATCGACTGAGCGACGGCCAAAAGAATGGAATTTTCCCATCGAGTGGACAGTATACGGCATAGGACGAAACTAAAATGTTATTGAAATTTCTTGAATAATTATTAACCTTGGAAGGACAAAGGACTTTATTTTATTTTGTTTGTTTGTTTGTTTGTTATTTTTATTTTTTATCATTCATTTGATTTTATTTGTTTAGAAGACGGAGCAGGGCTCTGGTACTGTAACTCATTTAACCGACCCGTTGTGGTTCTCAGACAATCACTATCATAGATTCATATTTTATTTTTTTATTTTATTTCTTTGATCGTTTGCTATGCTACGGAACTTGGGACAAAAACGGGATGGCCAAGGAGTTGAGCTACATGACTCCGTCTCGGAGGCTCAGTTATAACCATCTTCCGAATGAGACAAGCAAGTCCTCACCCTCAGGATCGCTTACAGGTCTACGAGTCTCTCAGGCTTCATCTGTATCAAACACTGGTGATACTTGACGTCGTAGTCCTCTGTCTATTTTATCTACCCGACATGCTGTTACAGATTCGGTTATGAAGCCAGGAGATACGTGAGTGAGTCGATGACTTGCCTCTTTCCAAATCAAAAATCTTGAGACAGAATTTCTCAGCCAAGGGAAAGCAATTCCGGTCCCGCACAAAAGACGCTAAGGAGACCGTTTCAAGGATATAGCTCTGTATAGAGTTTCTAAGAAACGAGGGATCACGCGGTACCACTAATATAACAAAAGGGTCTGAGAAGTAGTCTGCAATCGCTTCTTCATCGAATCGTTGTAACTGTGGTACTGCGATACCAAAGTTTTGCGTAGTGGATCTGAAAATATATTCATGGTCAGTCGTAAAACCTTGATAATAATTTACCAATGTGATTTCTTCGCTGGGTTCCAATCCCTACCACCATGTAAGATCCCCTCGTTATGAAGAAAACTAAATCCGCTCAGTAACTGTTAACTAGCTGCCGAGGCAAGCCTTTCTGTTTCATAGCCATGTCGCCTAGGGGAAGTACAACTTCCGTTACGAAACATTCGTGGAACCCATTAAAGTCACATATTGTAAAGACATTGTACATCTCAACAATGTTACTGTAGCCAGGCTTTCCAGGTCCATCTTGACACATTCGACAGGAAATCGTCGCTTTATTTCTCTGAACGACCTGACCGGATCCCCGACAAACTCTCAAAGCAACGTGTCTTTTACAAAGGATCATTTACCATTAGCACATACCTTGACAGATGCAGACATGTCGTTGCCTGGTTTTTCCGTCCCGGAGTCATTACGCGTACTTATTCATAAAGCCAGACTGGCTGATTGAAGCTTGTTAATGAAAATAAGTTAGAAGGCTATAGGTTTAGTGTCTCCCAGGCCCTGTTTTGGCTTGATACTCCATGCTATAAAAAGGGTGACAATTTAAGCGGGGACCAGTCCATGCACAATGTAAGTTGAACAACCCGCTAGTTAAACTGTCACCCTGTACGATGTATTCAAACAGCAACAGCCCAGGAAGTTACGTTACTTCTTCTGTTTTTAATATTCTACAAAATGAGTTTTTTTTTGTCTGGCATCTTCCCATATTAATACAGTTCATTCTAGGTGCAACAACACGTTTCAAAGCTTTATTACCCGACGCTTTCGGCGTGTATACCTTTGCGTTATGCCCGAGATGCCCCAGGACATTCTGAGTAAAGGGAAGAAATCGCAGCCGTTCCAAGCCATTATACCAACAAAAGAGGACATAACCTCACCCTAAAAAAGAAGGTCTGCATTCCCTTTTGTGACGACGCCACAAGTCAATTTTCGGTGAGCACCCGACACACACGCCCTGGTGGCGTCCTCGCCCCTGACTAACCTAAAATCCAGCCTTTGCGCCCAGCCCTTTTTTCTTGTGTCTCGAGAACGACGTCGTTAGATACGTAGCAATGCTAGCTGAAACACAAAGCTTACCGAGGGCAGTATTCCATTGTGGCTTGAGCTGAAAACACCACCATCCCCAGAGGCTGTTTGGCAGCTCCAAGGTACAATCGCGCTGGTGGCAAGAAGCATCCCGCGACCATAGACTTGCGTCCCAACCCTCCCGGAAAGCCTTCGACTTAGTAACTGGCGTCCAAGAGCTGGAAATTTGACACGTTTATACGGGATTACCGGGGCGTGGGCTCCTGCGACCGAACCTCCACCTTCTTCGCACATCTGCTCATATGCCAGACCAACGGTACAATTGAGATAACCTGGTCGAAATGACCTGCAAAGAACGAACGAATTGCCTCGGGGTTACAATTCAACTTCAGAGACACGAGATGGTTTCGCTCGGAATATGCTGGGCAGCGTTGAACAGCCTAGTCCTCCCTCCTGGCTTCATCATCCATCCACATCCGCACGGTTGCCAGGGAGGGGAACGTCCCTGTCTTGAATAATATCAACCTCAGAGACTTAGAGTTTGGCCCCAGATGCCACATTCTCCACGACGACAGCAACACCACACAGCAAACCGGGTACCAACTGAATGCGTAAACTAAAGTCTGGTGAGTCCTGCCACACTTCCTTCCCACAAATAAGCAAGCCGTCCTCAAGTTTTCGGCAACATGGCTTTTCCTCTGGAGCCTGCTCGTTCCCATCATCGTGGAAGACGGTGTGTTTCGCGTCCGCGTCCGCCTACCCGTCGACGCCGATTAAGCAAAAGAAGATATAACCGATTCTGCCTCGTTGGACCTCCTTCACAATGGCGCTCACGGAGAAGCTTCGTGCCGTCTTTCACAAAAGCGATGCGACGCCGGAGCCCGGTCAGCGCCTGCACATGCTCAAAGATGCCCTTCGTAACAACCTGATCGTCATATTCGGCGAATTCTGCGGAACTTTCATGTTCCTGTTCCTCTCCTTCGTCGGCGCCCAGACCGCTATCAACAACAACGATCCGAAGCATCCAGGGGCAGTGCTTGCCCCGTACAGCCTCCTATATATTGCCAGCGCGTTTGGAATGGCGCTCACTGTCAATGTGTGGATATTTTACCGTGTTACGGGCGGCATGTTTAATCCTGCTGTATGTGGTCTCCTTGCGCATAGATGACGTATAATTCGATTTTGCATTTAAATCTATTTCTGAGCTCACGGATGATGCTGAGATATTTCATATTTCCATCTCGTACAGGTCACTTTAGGACTCATGCTCGTCGGTGCCGTAAAACCCTCTCGAGCACTGATCATCTTTCCCACACAGATTGTCGCTGGCATCTGTGCTGCCGCGGTCACTGATGCCATTATCCCTGGACCTTTGACCGTTGCCAACTCACTCGGTGTCGGAACCAACCTGGCGCAAGGTCTCTTCCTGGAAATGTTCATGACTGCGCAACTGGTGCTGACGGTGTACTTCCTTGCTGTCGAGAAGCACCGCGCCACGTTCCTAGCCCCCATTGGAATCGGCATATCCGTCTTCATCGCCCACATTGTAGGAGTCAACTACACTGGCACCAGCATCAATCCGGCTCGTTCCTTTGGACCTGCTGTCATTCAAGGGTTCGTCGGCTACCACTGGATCTACTGGCTTGGACCTTTCCTGGGAGCTGTTCTCTCCTTCGTCGTCTACTCCATCTTCAAGTGGCTCGAATACAAGAGCGCCAACCCCGGACAAGACAACGATGACCTCGAAAAGGGTTCGCTGATTTCTGCCCCGGTTTCCGCTTCTGCCCACGTAAATGTCAACGGCAGCATTAACAGCATGACCCGCAGTGAGGCAGGCGACTATACATTGCAGGCTCATCCTGTGATCAGGAAAGCCCAGCAGGAGGCTATCCTGCCCACCGCAAACATCTAGGCCAGTACCAAACATATCGAATTTTTTCCAGTCAAAAAGGTTGTTTAAGTAGAGAATGACAAATCTCGAAGCAGGGTCGGAGGCATCATAGCGAAACACTAGAAGGCGTGCTTTTTGAGAGTTAATGTAGTATATAGCGACTGTGCATATCGTACCAGTAGTAGTTTTCATCCATGTTGCTAGGTTGTCAACCATGGGAAACGTTCCAGCTCATTTTATCGTCTTGCCATAACAATATACCTATTGATGCAATTCCAGTCGTTGATGTGGCGAGCTTGTCTACCCTAGAGTAACTCGATACTGCCTTCCCTTTGTAGATCTGTGCACACATAAGTGAGCAAAAGAAGTACAATAATGACATGAATTGCACATCAAGTTTGTGGAAATTTTGGACAGTGATCAGTGGCAGGGTTCCTCTCTTTGATCAGAATGTCGAGCCTCATGAGCCTTGCAGCGAGCAGGCGAGAGAAACAGGCCGTCAAGAACGCACACACTCTGGAGTTAGGAAGAGAACCGACCGTTTTCGTATGGACATATCCCCAAATGAGATCATAGATGTTGCAGTTGCGTTCAGGGTTTTCCATCTCGAGAAAATTTTATTTATTGAGAGACTCAAGCAGACCACGCGGCTGCCGATTTGCTTTTGTATATTTCATTACTGTGACACAGGTTGAGCGATTCATTTGCGCTTGTTGCCCGAAACATATTGGATGCCGTGTGGATTTGCTCCTGGTAGCCGCCCTCTCTAGTCTGTCAACGGTTTATTGCTCGATAACCACTTCGATCCATATGCAGCGGGCACGCTTCATGAAGGGAGTCGTAAAGCTCCCCAGCTTTGATGCTCAATGAAGGGCTTCGAAAGGAATGTTTTGAGTCGGAGAACATAGTGGCTCAGTCTTTGAGGCGGCTGAAGTGCAGGGTTGTGCGTAACTATACCATAGATCGACATGCCATATGAGGGAGGTAGGGTTTCGCTTAGGAAAGGTCCATGCCATGCCATTTTGTGAGCGCAGCTTGGAAAAATTCGAAACAGATTTTGATGCGGATGATCTTGTGTATGGTGCAATAAATACTATGCGCTCATCTGCGCAAGGTAACAACATGGGAAGCGGGAGGAGTTGTCATCTCCACAAACGCCCGTTGTTGATGTTTCTCGCACGGCCGAAGGCGTTCATCTGATCAAAAACTTGTGAGCTTGTGGCGTACGCCTTAGTCTGAGCTCCACTACGGAACCTGGTTAAGAGTACAGCACTTTTCCGAATTGATCATGTTGTGTGTCAGTGATTGTGATAATGATTGCTGTTGTGGCGCTTGGCAGCGGCGGCATAGCTGGTTTGCCAACGATGCCTAGGCAAGTGACTTTTAATAAAGAAGGGAAAGCAAATCGTTTAGTTTCACAAGCTGTGCTCAAGCGTCTCATAACGGCCCAGGGTTTGGCCAGCATCATGCTTACGATGTTCACTGCACGATCGTTAGCATTCTGATAACTTGGCAAAGCCATCTTTGTTCAGGCAGGCTTCAGGCCATCGGTAACCCTGCCGCTTTGCTCATAGGTTCCCGGTGCTAGAATGAAGGTTTTGAGCACAAGGAAAGAGACAGGCTTCAGTATGGCGGAAGATCCACGCCAGCCGCTGCAATTACTTTTCCTCATTCGTTACGGTTCTTCCCCGTCGCGCAGGACATCCTCCCTTCGAGATAACATTCACCAAAAAAATGCATCCTGACGTGCATCCTTATCAAGGACACGGGTATTTTCTCACCAATATTAAGAACTTTTCTCGAAAGTCGCTGGAAAGATCATTTCAGGCCACATCACTTCGAGTAGTAAAAGTAACTGTATAGCGTCTGCAATTCTCACGCTTAAGCTCTCCGTGAATCCGCAGCCCATGTTGATGGGTGCTCGGGCTAGATCCATTGATGTTGGTACGCTGCTGGCCTAAACTCGTAATCGATGGAATTAGCAGCCTTGTTGCCAGACGAGCCTGAAACATTTTTTCAAGGGGAAGATGATAGAGCCGAAAAAAGCACGGCACGCACCAATGCCACCTTAAAGAGCCGTAGGAGCGTATTGGATGACGCTCCTTGTCCTCTTGGCTAGGAGCCACGTCTGCCCATCGGCCATTCTACCACAAGGCCGGACTTCCGGACTAAGAAAAGAGGCGGCAACTATTGCATGCAGCGGAGGGGTTGTGGGGTGGTTTGTTTGTGCGTTGTGCGTTGTGTGTTTGTGTGTTTGTGTGTGCCTGGCGATTAATGGCGGACGGCCGAGCCATCAAGGAAGGTGTCGAGCCATTCCCTGTTTGTTGCTGGCTGCTCCTTCCCCTCCTGACGATACCTTGACCCTGACCCCTCCTTTAGGCTTTGCTTGCTACCTCTCACCCGCCCACCCATCCCGAATACCGAGATACCACCCAGCTTTTTGCGCTCGATCTCTCAGGTAACATCGAGATACATCCGCAGAGCTTTTAGTTCAGGAGGCGTTGCCTTTCGACATATCAAGTCAAGACATGCACATCAACGGCCTGGTTTCCCTCAAAATGCCGAACTCTCTGCGAGATACGTCCTTACAAGTGGATATCAGCTGACAGACGGCATGTTGGAAGGAGGAGAACGGGCAGCAACAGGAGGTCCAATGTGCGAATACCTATCAAACCAAGACACGGGCTGAGAGGGGGTGGGCAGTTAATGCATGGTTTATCGTGCTGGCAACCATTTCAGAGGTACTCTGCCCAGTTCGTCCCAGCGGTTTACGAGGGGAATAAATACCGAGCCACGTCTCAGAGTCTCACGGAATTCCATGACACGAGTTCTCTTTCTTTGCTAGACACTGATTTGACTCGGGAATCTTGGCCTCAAAAGAAAATTGTCACAATCCACCTCTATCTGTCGATCCTACTTGCGTGCAGATTTCACAGTCAGCACTTGCGCCGCCAAATCCACTTGAGACATCATTGAACAAATACATCACAACCTATCACAATGGTATTTCTTCGCCCTGTCCCTCACTCTCTTCCCATGGCTTCCCGGGCCTTGTTCTCGACTTGCTCTACAGCCTCAGCTCGTTCTGCCTTGTTCCGAGCTACCAGCTTGACAAGCAACCCGATTTATTATGGACATGTTGCCAGGCCCCGCCTTGCGCCGTCATCAACACGTTCGCTGACAACCACGCATGAAAAGGTCAAAGTTCTTGCAGTTCTCTACGACGGTGGTCAGCATGCCAAGGATGTAAGTAGCAAACTACTCTCATAACTGATGCACCCTTTCTTCGGGCAGCTGGTGTGGAGACGCAAGCAAGCTACTATATTCCCTGACGGAATTGAAGTTTCAAAAAAAATATGGTATAGATCGGCAGCTTGATGGCCTGCTTCTCTCTCACCTGGATCTGCCTCGTAAGCTCCTGGACCCCGCTGTTGCTGCGTTCAGACCTGTTTCGGACGAGCGGGGAAGTGCACGATGCGGGGAAACACAGCTTTGGAGCTGCATTCTCACGCTTGATGAATGGACCAAGCCAGGATAAGAACTGCGCTAATGTAGCTATACCGGGCTTGTCTCGGTATTCAGGTCCCTGGATTGCTCGGTACGACTGAGAATGAGCTCGGCCTCCGGAAATGGCTCGAGGACCAGGGCCACACTCTTATCACCACTTCAGACAAGGATGGTCCAGACTCTACCTTCGAAAAAGAGCTCGTCGATGCCGAAGTCATCATCACAACCCCGTAAGCAGTGAGCCGCACATCGGAGAAAATGGCAGTTGCTAACGAGACTGACTACAAGCTTTCACCCTGGTTACTTGGATGCGAGACTTCTTGCCAAGGCTAAGAAGCTCCAGCTTGCCATTACAGCTGGTATCGGGTCTGATCACGTTGATCTCAATGCCGCGAACAAGACAAACGGCGGTATCACCGTGGCTGAGGTCACTGGCAGCAATGTCGTTTCCGTTGCTGAGCACGTCGTCATGACTATCTTGATCCTAATCCGCAACTTTGTTCCTGCCCATGAGCAAGTCGAGCGCGGTGAGTGGGATGTTGCCGCTGTTGCCAAGCAAGAATACGATCTGGAGAACAAGGTCGTCGGCACGGTGGGTGTCGGCCGTATTGGTGAGCGCGTCTTGCGTCGTCTCAAGGCGTTTGAATGTAAGGAGCTTTTGTACTTCGATTACCAGCCCCTCAGCGCGGAGAAAGAAGAGGAGATTGGCTGCAGACGTGTTGAAACTCTAGACAAGCTGCTTGAGCAGTGTGATATTGTCACCATCAACTGTCCTCTTCACGAAAAGACCAAGGACCTATTCAACAAAGAGACCATTGCCAAGATGAAGAAGGGTAAGAAAACAAAGCCCAGACCCAATCACTTACTCTTTTGTCTCTTCTCTTTGTAATTATCATTTTTCACATGTCCCGTCTAATATCCGTTTATCTAACACATCTCAGGCTCATATCTTGTCAATACTGCTCGCGGAGCCATTGTAAACAAGGAGGACGTTGCGGCGGCGCTGAAGTCGGGCCATCTTGCCGGTTACGGCGGCGACGTGTGGTCCCGTCAGCCAGCAGAGCGCGACCATCCCCTGCGCACGGCCAAGAACCCCTTTGGTGGTGGCAACGCGATGGTGCCCCATATGTCGGGAACGTCACTGGATGCCCAGAAGCGTTATGCCGATGGCACGAAGGCCATTCTGAACAGCTATCTGACTGGCAAGCACGACTATCGCCCTGAAGATCTCATTGTCTACAAGGGCGACTATGCCACCAAGGCATACGGTGAACGCTCCAAGTAGCATATCTCAAAATGTATTACTTATTCCCCGTGACTTTTTTGCTAGGGTTCTATTATCTAGTTTATGATGTTCATTGAAAAAGATTCTCCGCTATTTCCCTGAGACCATGTCTGCGACTCCATGCCCTCAATCAGCTCAGTTCCATGTATCGCAATATACGCCGCTCACTATTCCGTAGCTGTTAAAGACGAACTGGCACCTCATCCGGAAACTTTCAACGGCGCGACAATGCCTCACTGCGCATCAATTCGTGCCCAAGCCCATGTAATACACGACTCGCCCAACCCTATGTACAACTAGTTTCACAGAACTTGGTACATTGCCGACGCACCTAGGACTCGCACCAGGCCAGCTCGGGCCTCGACTAGCGACCAACCGAGCAGGCCTGTTGCATCGCTGCTGTGGCCCTCGTGGGCGCGTCTACTTCGCCGGGACAGTTACGATGCCGCTTTCTAGGCGCAGCGGCATGTCCGAGCAGGCCTGTCCGTGGCCGATGTGGGCTAATAGACGCATCACCGGGAAATAGAGCCAAAAGATTGCGTAGGTGTAATGATGCCGCTCAAATGCCACTGGTGCCTCCCGCAACGCCGTTATACGAGGCCCCATCATTCGCAAAACTGACGCAGCAGCGGTTCCCTTTCACTCGATCGTGCAGGTGCCTTTTCACCCCGTACCTCCAATTAATACATATCCAGTACCTGCCGGGTCGTAAACTAGATACAGGCATGTGCCGAACTCCGTATTGTGTTCCCAAAAAAAAAAAAAAAAAAAAAAAAAAAAAAAGAAGAAGAAGCGTATTCCTGACAATTGAGCATGCAGCAACGCTGGGATATCTCCTTCTGGTTAAAGACGACAGTCTTGGCGCGCGACGGCGCTGCTGAAAGAAGAAGAAATATAAAAAAAACACTTTCATGGGAAAAAAAAATTCTGTATTTCCATACGCCGCCCAGATGATCATGTCGAATTAATTTTGTGTTCCCTCTTCCCCCATCCCGAATCTTGACTATTTCCCCCAGAATCGCCACCAGGGACGACCATCGCTGTCGTCGCCTGGTTTTCTCATCGTGTCCCTTCCGTGGACACGCCAGAAGTACACGGGCACGCCGGTGATAATGAAGGCAAGCACTGCCAAAGTCTGGATCGGTTGCGCAAAGACTGCCCTGCTGATGAGGAAGAGACTGACGCAGCAGAAGATGATGGGAGTCGTGATCCAGGTCCTATACGGTCGTTCGAGCTGCGGTTCTTTGACGCGCAGGATGATGAGGCCAAGCACAGTGCAAAAGTAGAATATGTAGCCGGCAACGCCGTAAAAGACAACGAGCGTGGAAAATTCACCCAAGATGCAGTACCCGGCGGTAAGAAGCCCATTTAGAGTTAGCGCATAGATGGGAGTGAAGAAAAGTCCCATTTCGTCGTCACCAAAGAGGTGTTGAAGTTTACGAGAGAACCAGGTCCGAGTTCGTTGTGTGGACAAGCTCTCATCCTGGTTGTGAATGCCAAGTTTGCCGAAAATCTCTGGAATGTAGCCTTCCTTGCCAGCGACATAGACAAGCCGGCCCGCGGTAAAGGTAGACGAAGTAAGGGCCCCAAAGCAGCTGGCACAGACCATGAGTGCGAGAACGATGGATCCGACAGGACCAAAGACTCTGGAACCAAATATAACAGCAACCGTGTCCGAGTCATTGACCTCCTCGACTGGCAACACGAGAAAGTACGCCACATTTGCTAGCAAGTAGCTCGTAATCACGAGCAGCATTGCGGAGTGGATGACGCGAGGAAGGTCTCTACTCGGGTTGCGAAACTCTCCCACTACGTAGTTTGTCTGTATCGAATGGTCAGAACTGTGCAAACAGTCCCTAGATTTTCAGAACTCAACTTCCAGGTGTACTTACATTGTCCCATCCATCAAATGCCCACAGACCGCCATACAAAGCGACAGCCCAGTTCGACAAATCTGTCGACGTGTCGCTAAACCAATCCTTGGCCTTCCACGCGTCATCTTTTTCGCCCTTAAATGTGAGACCAGTAACAGCAACAACGATGCCAACCACTGTGACAAATAGCAGCGTCAAAAACTTCAAAAACATGAGCATATCATTGACACGCGTGCCCATGCGTGTGGAAATGCAGTTGAACATGGTTACCATAAATATTCCCACCAATGCAACCGATTTGCTAACCCACGGATTTAGATGCTCTGCTTCCGCCCCAACAATAGCGTGGACGAGATACCCGCCCATGATGATGGAGACGATAGCAGCACCGCCTGGTTTCAAGACCAAGACAGCTGTCCAGGTAAACAAAAACCCTGCAAGTTCGCCGAAAATCTTAGCCAGATACACCTGTGCACCGCCGTTGAGCGGAATAGCACCTCCTAGTTCAGCGTAGGAGGCCGCCCCGGTCCAAGCCAGTACCCCTGCCACAGCCCATACAATCAGTGCAGCGCCGGGCGACCCGACCTTGGAGCTGATTTGGCTTGGTGATGAGAAGACTCCAGATCCAATGATGAGCCCGACAACCAGCGACAGCCCATTCAGATAAGTCAGGGTTTTGTGTTTCTCCAGCGAACCTCCTCCCAGGGCACCTTGCGGTCGCGACCCTGACGTTGGCGCCCCAATTGGCGCGTATCGTCCGGATCCCGCAGTCGAACTCAGCGGAAATAGATTCGCAGCAAAATCGAATGTCGATGACACAGAGTATGATCGACCTAGTCGCCCGGCAGGGTTGTCTTCATTGAGAGGGTCCTCCTCCTCTACCAACGACAGTCTCCTCGACGACGAGATGCTCTGCCTGGACGATACTTCCGTCTCAACCCCATCATTCACCATGCTAGAGCTCACCAGAGAGGCCAGCTCCAACGAGTCTCGCGACTGCGACTGCACGCCGTATGGAGCCATCACGGGGGAGGGGGTTTGAGGCAGAGGGACCCATGCGAAGAGCGTTTGCGCAAGAGTTCAGCCCGTCCCCCTATTATTGGGAGCGGGGAATCGATCGCGAGGCAGCAGGATAATTCGTCTAGCGGGTAGAGCGCATGTCGGTCGATAAATCGAGAGGAAAAAAATTTGAATGTCGAATGTTAACGCAATGTAGGCGGTGAGCAACCGTAAAGGGGTTCGTTTTGGGAGGGGTGTCGTGTCGCAGATGTTGTTGACAAGCTGTGTAGGGAAACGCGTAAGAAGCCTAAGAGTGTGCAATGATGAAATACAAAGAAACAAGAAAAGGTTTGAAGTGGTAAATGCCGGCGGCCCGTCCGTATCTGCTCGGAATGTCAAAATGGCTGGTTGGGAGAGGAGCAAAGGGAACGGAAAGGGTTACAAGCGGCACATGATTGGTGCTTGCCAACCTACCATGGAGAAGGACGTTGAAGTACGAAGAGGCAAGGTCCTGCATTTCTCACAAATTATGCAACTTCATTGGCTGACAAGTAGCCCGCTTTGATACCCAAAAGGGTGTTGGTCTAATAATAATAATAATAATCATAATAATGTGCCCACTCTAGGCATCGAGCGGGAGTCATTTAATCCGACCCGCACTGCCACCAGAGGGTGCTAGTTAATGATAGCAGTTATCCCGGATAGCCTCACTTCAATCAACCAGAAACACAATTGGCCTCTCCAGCTGGGCTTGTTCCGCCATGCCATCCGGTGACTACACCGCCATCGGAGGAGGCGCGCTCAAGCTCAAGGGCGCCAAGATTCAGAAGAAAAAGAAGAAGGACAAGAGCGATCTTAAGAGGAACCTCTCGACGAGGGAGGGCGACGCTGCTGCTAAGAAGAGCAGCCAGGCTGCGCCGGACAAAGCAGGCCAGGAGTACGACAGACGTGAGAATGATGACGAACCTTCCGGGGCGCAAAAGACAGAGTCGGAAAGACGTCACGAGGAGATGAGGAGGCAGAGGGTACGTCGATGCAACTGTCCATACAGTGAGAACCCCGTCCCTCGCTAACGCAGAGCAGCTACAAAGACTAGCCGTATCATCCACCACACGACCCGAACTCCTCAAGACACACAAGGAACGGGTTGAGGATCTAAATTCATATCTATCAAAATTGAGTGAGCATCACGACATGCCCAAGATTGGACCAGGCTAAATGTGTAGACACATCAATTTCTCATAGTCTGGGATGGGCTGTACGGTATAATGGAAAGGAGTCAGGTAACAGATCTGATGCTCGATCTACGGGGACATATCGCGGTACACAGACTTTTTGGATCAAGATTATTCAATACTTATGCCAATCTGCGACGGCAATAGTATGACATGTTCTATGTACCCTTCATTAAATGGCCTGGGTCCATATGAATTCCCCTACCATTGCCATACCATTCCTGGGAAACAGCCGAAATATATACATGCGGTGGTTGCTTTGTGCTAGTCTATTGTATCGTGCTTTTGCCTTTGAGGCATGCAATGGTTCGACAGTAAGGAAAGTCATTATATAGCGAAATTGATGAGATTATTATGCAAGTTCGCCAAAAACATGTTACAAAGGCTGAACCGCCTCAAAGTAATACACAATGAGTTTGAACATTACCACAGATAGTCTGCACTTTAGACCAAGAGCATCCCAAGGGTTGCTGCTCCCACCACAAGAACAAGTTTGAAATGACCTTCGGATTTGCAAGCCGTATTCTGCAATTTTGGCCCGGGTCCAGATGATGGCGTATCAGTCGGCACGACAGCAACCCAGGAAGTTGAAGTAAGCGTGAGAGTGCCGCCGTTGGGTAGTGTCGTGGTTAAAGTATGAGGGATAGGGATGCTGGTGCTATAGTGACCGGTCGTAATGGTCTTTTGGAATGTGGTCGATGTGGTGGGTACTGATGTGGGTGTGTTCGCTGCGAGAACAGTTAGCTTTCATTCCTGAACGTTGCAGCATCAGTGAGGCAAAGTGTCCGCAAAGAAAGCAATGGGTGATCAACTAGTCCAGGGCCATTAAGTAGGTTGACGGGTCATATCAGGGATGGATGCTAGTAAAGCAAGGACTTCACGCACCATGCAACACGGATGTCTCCGTAGTCAACATGGATTTTGCTGGATCATGCTTGTTAGGCTCCAGTTCTTTCATGAGCATATGTGTTTCGGCAGGGCATTTGTAGGGAATAACTGTAAAAAGGACCGTCTTTGGCGTATAGGCAGGAGGCAAACATACTAGCAGCTTGGTGGGAAAAAGTGCTCGTACTTTGAGTCATAGAAATTTCGGTTGTGGTTGACCAACTGGAAGACACTTGGGTTGCACTAGAAGAAGAAGAAGAAGAAGAAGAAGATTCGGAGACGGCAACTTGTCTCGTCGTAGACGTACCAGAGCTTGCAGAGCTGAGGGATGTAGTTGGCGTGGGCGTGGTGGAAGAGGACACTTGGACTACACTTGAAGAAGAAGAAGAAGATTCGGAGACGTCATTTTGTCTCGTCGTAGACGTACCAGAGCTTGCTGAGCTGAGGGATGTAGTTGGCGTGGGTGTGGTGGAAGAGGACACTTGGACTACACTTGAAGAAGAAGAAGAAGATTCGGAGACGGCATTTTGTCTCGTCGTAGACGTACCAGAGCTTGCAGAGCTGGGGGATGTGGTTGGTGTGGACGTGGTTGAGGATGTCGTGGAAGGTCCTTGAGGCGCCGAAGACGTCGAACTTGTTGATGACGGTAACACCTGCGAGGTGGAAGACAATGCCGATGTTGGAGTAGTCACGGGAGCCGATGAAGAGGATGATGATGATGGGGTGGTAGCTGACGATGAGGTGGTAACCACTGATGCTATTTACCAAATACCTGTTAGCATTTTCTTTTCTGAGACGGATATATAGTGTAGAACGGGTTTATACTGACAAGTTGTACTGGAAGGAACAAGCACGGTAGAACTACTAGATAGCTCGGGCTTGGACGTGCTTGAAGGCTGTTCGGTTGAGGTGCTTGAAGTCGTAGTGCTATTCGAGAGTGCGCCAAGCTGTCTCCTGTTCAAGGCGGTTCGAGCCATCTTCACTGGCGCATCATGAGCCCATCTCATGCATTCGGGAAGTGGTGGGTTCTTGGCAGCGGCGAGTCCAAGGCCCACCAGAAGACTGAGCATGATAATGATACCAACTCGTCTAGAAGTGGACATTTTCTTGGATTTCCTCTCCGCCTCCAGCTGGGTGTACGTCGGCAGCGTGTCCTGGTTCGGTCCGGGTACGATGAAGGAAGTCTTTTCTTCTTCCTGTGCGCCAAGCAATACTGCCTCTACCTGGGTCTTGCCGTGGAGATGGAAATCGACCGGAGACATTGTCGGAAGGATTGCGTATATGTAGGGACACAAGAGGTGTTATGTAAGTATTCGAAAGGCCAAATGCAAATCCTTGCGAACAAGGGAATAATCCTTCAGAGGCTCACGTATCGGTGACGGCAAGCCAATTGGAGTATTTCTGAACGAGGGTTATGCTTGGGAGAGAGGAGATCGATCAAGTGATTGGGCCACACAGTCTGGCCGATTGTAAGGACACAATTAGAAGTATTCACCCCTCACTTTTGGGGGCCAGGACGGGATTTGTGAGGCGGAGATGGGGAAAGGGGTGTTGTCCGATTTGACTGTAAGAGCAGGTGGATACAGAGAGAGGCAAATACGTCTGTAGGAGGAATGGATAAAAAGAATGGTACTTTGTCGGCGATGTCCTGTCGGCGGAGAGAATTACCCGGTCCAAGGAAAGAGAAACTTGAACCAGAAGAAAAGTTGGATGGGGGCTATGTCAAAGAAAGAAGGATAGTCAGAACTTGGGAACAAGGAGTGTGTGCTTGGATGCTATTATGCGATGTCTGAAGTTGCTGGGTGGGTCGGAAGCCAGCCTTCCGTCAGTCAGGCCCGGACGGCGTGGTTTGATGAGAAAGCTTTGGTCCTGCAATCCTGGCAGCTTATCATGTTCACCACCAGCCGGGGGTGGGGGTGGTGATCTTGGTGCTCCTTGTAGTGCTCGTAAAGCTCGTAATGCTCGTAGTGCTCGTAGTGCTCGTAGTGCTCGTGGTATCGGTATTGATGCAAGCGCAGGAGTGCAAGAGAAACAAGGCGAAAGCTTTGACTCAAGAATGACAAGCCAGAGCAGAAAAGCATGGACCATCTGCAGGTAAAACGGTCGGTGGAGCGAGTGTGCCCAAAGATAGAAACAACGGGTGGTGGCGCAAGGGCTACGACGGCGATTCCCAACAAGATGTTGTTCATCCACTCGGCCACTCGCAGGTGGA
Source organism: Balansia obtecta B249 (assembly GCA_000709145.1). NCBI lineage: Eukaryota > Fungi > Ascomycota > Sordariomycetes > Hypocreales > Clavicipitaceae > Balansia > Balansia obtecta. The sequence continues at coordinate 37,984 of JFZS01000113.1, forward strand.
GATGTTGATTTGGTGAGATTGTGAGATTGTGAGGCGGTTAGATGGTAGATGATAATGGTATCGATGTGATAGGAGCTCCGTTCAATACGGTGTGGGCTGACGGGGATTTTCGCTCGATGGACAGCGGAAGGTGCGATGGTGCGTGCTTGCTGTGGTGTGTGTGTGTGTGTGTGTGTGTGTGTGTGTGTGTGTGTGTATGTGTGTGTGTGTGGCCTTTGAGCCGGACACGAGCGAGGAAGACGAGACCGAGGCGCAGTAACACGTACACGAGTCGAATCAAGCGCAAGCCCTTGGTAATAGCCTATAAAGGGAAATAAACAAGATGCTAATCTCGGCGGGTGGCAGGTCAGGCATCAAGGTTAACCAGCCACAGACAGGACAAGGTCCGGGATGGGACAGGATGAGGAGGGCCTTGGGTGCCGAAAGCCTGGCACAAACTCTGCAAAAAAAGCGACCTCGGATGCGAATATATACAGAGAACGGAGTGCTCGGTACATCAAGCTTCATCAGAAGACCCGGTAAAGCTGTGCTCCGTACGAAGGGAGGTGCTCTTGCTCTGCTCCCAGAAGCAATCTAGCAATAGCACATTCTGGCTGATAAGACAAAACCACGTCGAGGAACATCAATATCAACAGTGGATGTTGAGTCGTATCCGTCACCGTGGCGTGTCCGGGCGTATCACTGGGGGGTCAGAATGAAGCAGGGATGGGGGGGGGGGGGGGGGGGTATGATGGATATTGAATTGGAATATTTTCGAGTGTCCGTATACATCCACCCACCTATGGCTGATCGAGCTGACAAGAGGCGTGAGACAAGTGAAACAGACAACGCGGCCTTTTGGCCAAATGCACGCAGAGCCTGCAGAACAAGCCGGGGTGGGACAAGTTGGGACGGTTCCAATCTAGCCTCATTTGATGTCATCGCGGTTGATCCCCTCCAAAACAAGAAGCATCACGAAGAAGCCGCCGGTGACTTGCTCCGTGGTGTCGCTTGACTGTCGCCAGCAAGTTTGTACGGAGAACAACAGAGCGCGTATTGTCGCATAAATCCATCAGGTACCATTGCGCAGTCAAAGCGGGTTTTGACTCCTTCACCGAGGAGTTCCCTTGTTCTTCTCGTATCCCTTTAAGGAAGCAAACTAGTCACTTGCAGGGGGCTGTCTCCAATCGGTAGCGGGTGATAACACACTACTTGTTGTTAGCAGCGGAATTCTGTGGAGTGTCGAAGCATGTCAGGGTTTCTTTTTAGGTCTGTATAATAACAGATGATTATTGGATATTCTACCCCAGCTACAAGGGGTCAACCGATAATCGATGAACAGTGGAGAACTGTGGGAGCTGAGCTGTGGGAGCTCCGGAGCTGTGAGAGCCGTGGGAGCAGTCCGTGTTCCCCGAGCAATGCCGAAGGGATAACATGACAGCCCACGACAAATCTTGAATCGATTACGAAATAGTATGTGTTGCATCGGGAGATCGCATGAGCGAGGAGATAGCAATCAGGTACTCCGCACTGACGTCGTTTCGAAGCGGTGCGGCGTGCTGTACGGGGACAGGAGTACTGCACTGTCAATATTATTAATCGTACGTGGTTGATCGTGGTTTGATCGTGGTTTGATCGTGGTTTGATCGCGCGGTTTGATCGCGGCTAAAATTGACTTGGCAGCCCTGGCAGTCCCAGGTACCCAAGTGCCAAGGTCCATCCGGGTGTGCGAGAGGAATGGCCGGCCCACTGTACCCTCCCAGTGACAAAGTACCTAGGTAGATGCTTATTCATCATTATTCCCGTCCTCAATTAATAAAACTAGTACGTCTGTAGCATTGTATATTGGTTTCTCTGTACAGGTAAATACCTCCTCCACTTTGCGTACCACAAACGAGCTTCGTGTGGTCGCAATTCTACCGCCTATAACGCAGACGAAGAAATCCTTGAGACATTGGTAGACTAGAATTGCCGCAGACGATGTCTCTCGAGTTTGATGTTGGCGTTGAGGTCAGAGTGTTAGCTAGAAAGGACGAATTATGAAAAAAAGCAAACCACTACAAAAAGAAAAGAAATGGAGAAAAAAAATTGAAATCAAATCAAAAGAAAAGGTCGGCCGAGATACAAGGTCGGGTTTGGGTCTAGTCGCTCACTGCCCGAAAATGGCACCCTGCGGTTAAAGGGGGTTAAGGGGCATTCAGCCGGGAACATGCCACCGTGTAAGGATCCAATGTTCCAAGTTTAAATGTCGCAGTATAAAGTAAGAAGCGCGCGTCGTATGGGTCAGTTTATGAATGCGGCGTTATCAACGACACGGTCACCGTCTCTTAACTCTCTCCTGCCCATACTAGCTTCGACACGCGAGAGGTCGTCATTCTTAAGCAACTTGAACACCATTTCGTTCCATCCTCATATCATTGACGCCTAGATGCCGATCCATTTATTGGCGAATTTAATAGTAGAGAATAGTCATTTTCATAGAGACATCCTACATGCATTTACCGTTCTATCGTGCGAGGATAGATGCGGTTGTCCTAGGCGTGGCTCATCGCTAGAATGCTCCCAGAAGTATGGGGTGTTGCTGAGCTCTTCTATATCCTGACCATTCTATCACTCCGAAAGTGCCATGCATCGGTGCGAATTTACAGCTGTATCCCGTGCTTGACGGAAAGAACACCAAGTACTACCGTTATTCGATCCAACTTCACGGAGCTTAGCAGCCGGGAAGAGTAGACGGAGTATCAATTTACTAAAATGATATACTCAGTCATAGGCCAGCTGCCGCTAGCTAGTAGGATATTCCTACATCTACAGGCCCTCATCTGTCGCAGTTGGATGCCAAATTTGATTTACGTCGTGCACTTCTGGGACTGCTCGTTATCGTTATTTGTGCGTATCTGGCTTTTGTGAACAAAGCTTTGCGTTTCAGTAAACTGGGCTTCAAGACTCCGGATAGCGCAAGGAGGTGAGTCTATAGAAGGCTTCTAAGGTTAGAGCACAAGGTTCGGAGTGTCTTACATCCGCAAAACGAGCGGGACAATGAACTGTTGCGAGACAAAGCGTCCCCTCTAGATTTCGTGACTCCTTGTTATACTCTTCAAACTGAGATCTGTAAAGGCTCAAGCGCTCAGAATAGTTCAGGGTGTAGTCTTCAAGCAGATCCAACTCCCTCGCCATTCAGCTCACAGAGGCGATTGATGAGTTGAACACTTTTCTGCGTTACGACTTAAACCTTTCTTAATCGTACCGAGTTCAGCGCTGACAATGGCTATTTCAGATTGCAAAGCTTCTTCTTCTGCAAAGTACACTTTATGTAGGGACCTTACCAAAGGTGTCGGTTGCGGCTACGAGTTTCCCGGGCCGAACCAGGCTTTTTGAAATTATGCGCTTTTAATGAATACTTTCTATCAGCTGCTGTCTTCTTCAGTAGTACCTCTTCTCATTCTTAATGGAAGAGGTCGTTTGGCTTTTCAAGGACTTAATAAGCTGGCCTCCCATTTACAACTCAAAAGCGAAGAAGAACCCAGCTGCTTACTAGTATCGTCACTTAATACGTCTCCTGATGACTCGATATGAACAATAAGCTACCATGAAGTTTGAAAAGGCCATTCATGGTCAGACACTTTGTATTACAAGTTCGTGGTCGAAGCCATGAACCAAGGGAGAATTTGACTGGTCAGATGCGGTACTGTATTATATAACATGGCTTAAGGAGGAATTGTTGTGCTCGATCCAATCAAGGGACAAAGATACTGCGGCAAACTGAAAACGATCAAGCTGCTCGTCCATCGCCGCCCGCCTGGCGCGGGAGCAGCGCTTTGGCATGCTCCATCTGTTGACCCAATACTTCGGACTTGCCGAAAACTACCTAGGATACTTTATTAAACAACCGAGGCTGAAGCGGTGGGAGGGGGAGGGGGGGGGGGGGGGGGGGGGGCTCAGTATCATCACAGATTGGCAAGTGTTGGCTGCACGTTGGTTGGCACGTTGGTTGCAAGTACCTTTAACCTGTCCCCAAATCTCGGTAAAGCTAATGTCCCTTTTTCTTTCCATGACCTTCTTTTCTGCACTGATCTGACCTCAGCCTGAGTAGTAGTGTCAAGTATTATTTTTTTTATCAATATTTGCATTTGATCAATCTCGCCAGCACTTATATATATGTTACTTGAACCTTATTAAGGAAAGAAAGTGGTCGGATACAGCCGCTATGATCGACACGGTAGATTTATGCAAACTAGTTCAGATATATCTACTAAACTAGAAGTAGAAATTTCCTTACGTGAGCAGTCTGATGGGCGGGCGCTCTCATCTGATTACCAGTTCAAGTATCTGAGAACCGAGTTCCCCGAGACTAAAGTGGCGGCTTCGGTCAGCAAGAGGGTGATATCGGTGCTTCATCATCTAAAAAAAAGGCCGCCCAGCCCGCCAGGTTCCCAAGCCTATTTATGAGTCTTATAAATACACCTTGTCAAGTTTTATGCACCGTTCTTGTTCGAGCTATGGTCGTTACCCGTTCCGCAGTCAGGTGAGAAGTTGATGAATGCCAGGTTCAATGAGGTGCAGTTCTTTGCTGACTTGGCCACGAACCAAGCCTGCTCAATGAGCTACAAAGAATGGGTTTTTGACGTAATAGACAAAGCTTTTCTCCGTTCATTGCCAAAGTGACTTTCTCTGTCGACGCGCTAACCTAGGATCCATTGTTCCGGTCGGAATTTGCCTTAGAGTCGCTATCAGGCACGGGGTTCTGAATGACTCGAGCTTTGCAAGCGTTTAGCCCAGTGCTTCACAGGAGCCCCAAGACTGATAATACTTCTAAACAAGGTGACTGGGTGATTTGACTGACTGGAACACAGCACAAATATTTACCCATGCCAGTGGCTGTTCACTACGCCCTTTTATAGCAGATATTCCAGGCTGACGTGGCCCACACGGCCTTTGGATCGCTCATATTTTAAAATCTTCTTGTGAACGGCAATTATTTGAGCTCTCCCTTGGCAACAAGCGTTTTAGAGCTGTTGGATGAATTCCTTTCCGCCAACCAAATTCGGAATCAACCTGATATCTTGAAATCACGTTTACGCTTAGGTGGCAGTGGTTGTGTGTGCTGGAAAAGTGCCGAGTATTAGCAACATAAGAATCGTAGCTGCAGATGAATACATCATACACACTATGACGTGTTCATGATGATTGGCCATGACACCAAAAAGTTACATTATGTGTTGCGGGGTAAAAATTCAACCTAAACACCTAGGTAGGTATCAAACTCAGGTCCATAACCTCTCACCGGTTGGTACAGCTTGAAACGGCTGATGTGCGCAAACGTTGTTCTGATTGGGAGGGTTGCGGCTTGGCGGGCGTCGACAAGGCTGTGGAATACAATTGCATAATCATCGTCGATTTCTATGTTTTTGGGGGGTGGTGACTGTTCAGGTCCTGATTGGCCCACAAGCCATTTGACTCAAACGGGTAGCCTGAGGATAGCCTGAGGATATGAACAAGCTAGCTCCGAGCCCCACTTTACAAAAATGACGTCCGTTGCTGCGGTACGGAGTAAACGGCATGATTTCTGGTACTTTCTGCCACAGCCTCGTTTAGTTCCTGATTGCCGCACTCTCTGCGGATGCATCCTTTTTAGAACAGGAATATTTTAATTTAGATATTCTGGTTTATGTTGCTTGAACCAAGTTGGCTGGCTGAGCACGCTGTTCCCGTTCTCCCAGTCCTTTATTTGTATCTTTGTCCTTGGAGAGGTGGCGTTTCCAAACCACAACGAAAGGTACAGAGCGTAAGCATGATTGGCAACAACATATCGCACAGTCAAGCCCATCCGTCAAATCGGAAGGAGGCTGCTTCTACTGCTTTCCAGACACATCGAGCTGCATCGCCAAGTCCAATAGTTGCTATTCACCGTCCCGCAAGCGTGCCGCAACCTGGGCGAAACTTAGTACCCGGTACCTAGGTACATACCTGGGTACATTAGGTAAGTTACTCCACCACGGGCAACCTGCCAACCTGCAACCTGTCACATTGCACGTGCCAATTGGCCGCACTCATTCAATATACATATTTATATACATATTTATAAATATACACTCCGTATTTTCCGGCTAAATCACATGCAGCACCTGAATGCTACAGTGGTGACGTTGTGCCCTCTCTATCGAATGGCCCCTCATTCTTTTGTTTGATCGCATTCCAACGCTCTCCTCCCTTGGTCGCTTGCAGCTGGTCCTCAAGCCCCCTTTCCGAAACCGCGTTCACGAAACCGCCTCCCTCGATGCCAGGAAGTCGACGGGACGCAGATCTGCGATTCCTGCTGTCCCCCGACCACCATTTCTCGACCGCCTCTCCCAATGCCAGACCCCTCCGGAGAGTGGCTGACGCCTCCTGATCCCGATCAGCGAGATGCGTTGCGGGCGTTGCGGGCCTTGAACAGAAGCCCTCATCCCTATCACCATCAGAGCTCCGAACTACCGCATCCCTCCGAGCGCCTCATTACCAGCCGCCCAGCCTGCGGAACAGACCGCGATGACACACGCCTGTTGCCCACGGGTTACAAATTCTACGAATCCGGGCCTGCCAGCGAAAGTGGCACAGAGGCCGACGATGAACACTTCCTAAAGGGCCTGCCGGCGCCAAAGGCCAGATTCAGATTGCACAAAGGCCTAAGGGACGCGAATGAGCCAATTTCCGGCACATCGACCCCGATGCCGTCCCCGTTGCCGTCGCCGATGCCGTCGCCGGCCGCAAGAAATGACGAGCACAGACATCTATTACCGCCAAAACTGGCGCCAAAAGAATCCATACCCAAGAAACGGGCGGCCGGCATGCTGCGGCGGAATAGAAATCTGTTGCGGCGGACAACTGAGGCGACCATCGTAGCGTCACTGGGCTACATGGTGGTAACGAGCACCCATGTTTCGCCCATATTCCGAACCTGGAGCAGAGGTTTGTAGTCTCTCATCACGATAAGCCTCAGGACTTTCGTTTTTCATCTTACCATCTCATCACAGACTTCCAATATCTGAGCTTGCTTTACATGCTCCTCTTGGCGCTCTATCCATTGCGAGTGGTGGCCTGGTCATATACCCACCGAAAGCCATCTCGATGGCTACCCTTGCGAATCCCATCTAATTTCGATCCCGCTCCCTTACTATACCCTCCCGCCATCACGACCTTCGTCTCTCTCCTCGTGGCCCGGAACAGCCCGCGGACCGTCCTCCCCAGCATCATCCTCAGTATCAGCTCTCTCCCGCAGGCCCTAATACCCAACCTAGACCTTACGGCCTCCTATAACCCCCTTCACTGGGCACTATCGTGCCTGCCCTTGGTTTGGGCCTCTAAGACACTGGATCCTTCCAGGTTCAACTCCACGTATGCCCATGTGCCAGCAGAGGCACTGGTCCTACTGTATCCCGTTCACCAGACGCTCTGTAACGTACTACACTACCTCACAACCACAAGCCTCCTTACAGCCGAACTCCAACTGCTATCCATTGCACTCATCAATCTTCTCATTCTATCAGCGTCGCCGCAAGCAAAGATCCTCAAGGGTCTTCTATGGGGAGGTGGCCTCGCAGTCATCGTGTTCTGCGGACCAGTCATCCGATGGGGCATCGCGCTGGCGCGGGTACCCAAATGGCGATTCCGAAAACCATCTAATTCCCAGAAATACCGGTTTTGGAAGGACATGCGCAAACTCATATCCTGGCACCGCATAAATAACGACGTCATGGGCTCGACATCGCACGATGGCAACCATTCCTACAACGTACCCTCGTCCAGTGACGAAGAGGACGATATCCCCATCTTCGGCAAACCCCTGAGGGTGCAGACCTTCAGTTCAACGGCTACCGTCACCCTTCAGACTAAGAAATCCATGGCCTCTGCGTCTCCGTTGACGCAGTCCCCAGCAGATGAACTTGGCCTTCGAGCCCAACGACGACACACCCTCTCTCATTCAGACCAGCTCTGCCGCAAAAGGTCCTTGCAGTCCTTAGCAGGCCGTAGACGACGGACTGCCTCCCTATCACTCCAGCCGTACATCCGCCTCACATATGGCCAGGCTACCGTGCGGAAATGGGCCTATGCCGCTTACGTGTACGTGAGTTTACTAGGCATTATTCTCGTGGGCGTACGCACATACGTCGAGCGGTACGCCCTCAACGGGCTGGAACCGATCGGCTGGGCACTAGGCTACATGTTCGGCGATCTCCCCTGGTTTCGATTCCAGGTCGTGAGGGCCAACCTCGAGCACTGGATCCGTCTACCCGCGCGCGTTGCACACGCGAGCACCACCGACAAACACTGCCACCTAGGCTGGGTCCAGCAACTGCGTCACAGCGACCTCGGCGAGGCCAACACACGGCTTGCCCTCAGCGCGTACTGGCTCGCGATCCTGGTCCTCGGCCTGACAATCGTGTTCCGGCTCAAAGAGACCTACGAGGTTGACACCCGGCGCAAGGTCTTCCACTTCATGATGGTAGGCATGTTTCTCCCTGCCACATACTTGGACCCAGCGTACGCCGCCCTCGCGCTATCCCTCATCCTCGCCATCTTCCTCATCTTGGATCTCCTTCGCGCAAGCCAGCTGCCGCCGCTCTCCAAGCCAATTGCCTCGTTTCTGGCCCCCTACGTTGACGGCCGAGATTTTCGCGGTCCTGTCGTCATCTCCCACATTTTCCTGCTCATAGGATGCGCCATCCCCCTATGGCTCGCTCTCGCGTCTCTAGCTCGCACGGGCACCGGCTCTCTCGCCGGCTGGGAGCTGCCCACCCGGGACGCCAGCATGGTCTCTGGCGTGATCTGCGTCGGGCTAGGAGACGCAGCGGCGTCGCTGATCGGGCGGCGCTTCGGGCGGCGTAAGTGGCTATGGGGTGGCGGCAAAAGCCTCGAGGGCAGCCTTGCTTTCGCGGTAGCTGTGTTCCTAGGCGTGGCCTTTGCGGGCGCCTGGTTGCGGCTTGGCGGGTGGCCTGCGACGGATGATGAATCTGTGAGCGTGCTCGCTGGTGCGAGGAACGCCGGTGTTTGTGCTTCTCTAGCGAGCTTGACGGAGGCGGTGCTCACGGGGGGCAACGACAACGTCATTGTGCCGGTTGTGCTGTGGACATGCGTCAAGAGCTTGGGGATATAGATGTTGTCTGGACCGGGGAGTGACACACCCACTCCTCTTGCTCAGGTCCAAGGAAGATGATTTAGAGCGTCGCGCCATGAAGCAGAACGGCCGTTGTACAAAGTGAAACGATTATGACTATACACTTAATAAATAATGCTGCTTAATTCATGCTGTGATTTGTATCCCCTTCTAAATGCTAATTCCCGTGCCTTGTGACTTATCTATTGAATATACCATGCCCGCCGTGCCGTGCGCCATGCAGTACTCACTCAAGACGTCAAATCTTCCAGAATAGCCTCCAATTCCTCCTTTTGGAAAGGCACGCTCAGCAGCTCTGTGCCAAGGGCATCCTTACGACTCGTAATCATCTGATGGTCGTGAAATCTAAGCAGTGTCAGCTGTGTCTGATCGCTTTCAGCCCGTGACAAGAAGATGTAGTTGAAGGAGGGGGAGAAAGAAAGAGCAGCAATACGCACTCCTTGAGTAACGTCCGGAAAGCCATCTCGGAGCTACATATGAATTCTTCCACAGCTTTATTGTACACAATTCTGTACTCGACCGCAGCTCCGTCATCCTGCATCCCACCTTCTTCCTCCATCGCGATGAGAACTTCGCTGACGAGCAACTGGAACAGGTTCTTGGCATTCTCGGGCAGACTTTTGAGGACGAAAGCGACGCCCTCTCTGCCGTTCACGCGACGGGCTTTCCGGCCCAGCAGCTCGTGGACATCGTCGATGACATCGAGCTCGACCGCGAAGGGGGCAAAGGTGGTGCAGTCGTGGAAGACGAAGTTGAAGGCGGAGCGGATGCCAATGTCCCAGAGGAGGGAGAAGTCGGGCGTGTCGGCGGAGCAGACGAGGTTGATTTGCGGGTGGGAGGCTAGTTGGGCGAGGATGGACTGCGTGCCTGTCTTGCGCAGGGGCGCGGCATCGATGGAGTTGACGAGGATGGTGAGCACGAGGGGGACGGTGGAGAGGCGGGTGAGGATGCTGGAGAGCATGGCTGTCGGGGAGGAGGCTTGCGGTTTGAGGGACGGGTCGACGGCGGAGCTGATGCAGGTCAGGACCTCGCGGAGGGTGATGGTGTGCGTGTAGCCGTTGACGACGACGGTCTTGCCGGTCGTTGGCGACTCTGCTTTGTGTGCGCCGTGGACGTGCTTGGCAAACTTGTAGAGGAGTCTCCTCTTGGATCCGAAGCCGTACAGACAGATGCTGTAGCCCTGGGACAGCTCGAACATCCATTGCGGGAACAGCTCGGCGTGCAGGTTCTCCAGATACTCAATGTCTTCGCCGTGTGGATCGACGTGCTCGTTCAGGATGGAGAAGTACTCGTCGTGCGTGAGCATGGCCAAGGATGTGAGCGTGTTGTCCGACGTCTTGGGTCTCCCGGGCTTGTTGTGTGTGAAGTACAGCTCATGAGGAGGCAGGTCGCGCGGCGGCGTCGGCGATTTCGCCCGTTTGGCTCGTCCCCTCTTGCGACCTGTCTTGGACGGAGTGGCGTCTACCTCTGGATCGGCAGCGGCGGCAGGTTCCTCATCAAGAGTCGGCAGGCGGACGCTCTGCTCACCAGCTCCGTCCTCGCCATCGCTGTCTTCGTATATCTCCCGCACGAGGCCCTCCTCGTCCTCTTCTCCGTCGTCGCTATCGCGGCCCCCAACGATGTGTTCTATCAAGGCCCGGGCGCTCTTCTTGCGCGCTGAGCGATCTGCCGCTTGCCGCCTGGGCGTCGCGGACTCTGTCTCATGGTTCCTGACGGGCGTGGCGAATATCGACTTGGTCGGTGTTTTGGACGGTGTGCTCAATTGCGACGCGGCCTTGGGCGGACGACCTCTGCGACGGGGCGTAATGGCTTTCGTGGGGGTGTCGGCCACAGAGATGATATGCTCGTCATTGTCCTCTGTTTCCGTGTCCTCTGTCACGGATGCCTCGATGGGTGTATCGTGGACCGCCGAGCTGCGTCGCCGCTTGGTTGGGGTTGCTTCTGGGTGGGAGGCCTCGGCGGCTCGTCTTCGCAACGAGCCTGCTCGGGTAGTAACGGGAGATGGTTGCGAGTTCTCGGCCGGGGACTTTTTCGGGGTCATGGTGGTGTCCAGATTCGAGCAACAAAGTATTCGGGCGAGGTGCTGGATTTACTTGATTCTCAAGCGACGACGACGTCAACCCAGTGAATGGGTGGGGCCAGCAGCCATTTTGAGCTAGAGTCGATCTCGAGTTGTCGGTTTCGGGATTGCTATGGTGGAGCCAGGAGAATTAAGCCTACATATGAGTGGTCAGTGCTACTCTGCAGGTAGGAACAACAGACATCAGGGTGTCTGACCCCTTGAATTTCTATGTCACGTCTTGGCCCTACATCGTATCTCATCAGTCTGGCTATAATGCACGCGCGCCCTGTACTCCTGTGAGAAATTATTCTAAAGACTAGCATTGTGCCATTCAGCATCTTACTTCGAGACACGCCTTTGATATAGAACTTTGCCGCGCAGTCCGGGCGACCAGCGGCAATATGAATCTCAATCTCACCGCCTCCCTCCATGTCACAAAGCTCTTCGTCAAGCCCAGCTTATGCTTGCCTCACTACACGGTATCGACGTTCAGTGATCTACCTATACCACTCGATAAGGGCCTGAACAAGATTGGTCTGAAGTCCGACATCAGAGCCGTAGTCTTGGACAAGGATGACTGCTTCGCCTATCCTGATGCCAGAGAAGTTTACGAGCCCTACCGCGTATGTTACACTAGCATCGCTGCCCTTTCTGTCTTTTTGCTGACCTGTTGAGCGTAGAAACACTTTGATGACTTGAAACAAGCATATCCAGGCCGGAGGCTACTGGTCGTATCCAATACGTCTGGTGCCACCAGTTGGGATAAAGATCTAAAGCAAGCTGCTGCGGTTGAGAAGAGCACCGGCGTTCACGTGCTATCTCACTCTGTGAAAAAGCCAGGCTGTGGCCCTGAAATTATGGCCTATTTCAAGCAACATCCCGAGACGGGTGTGACGGACCCGTCTCACGTTGCTGTCGTGGGTGACAGACTAACAACAGATATGATGCTGGCCAACATGATGGGCGGCTGGGGCTTCTGGATCAAGGATGGCGTGGTTCCAATGCAACAAAAGAGCATTGTAAGTTCTCCTCTCATTTTATTCCATTAAACGTACCTCCGAGAATTCTATGTATATTAATCTTGATGTCGTGCAGTTCTCCAGAATGGAGCGCAACTTGTCCCGATTCCTGCTTGCAAGAGGTGTTCAGCCACCACTGCCTCAAGTCTGAGGAAACTCGAGTATAGCCCCAAAATAAAAGGGTAAGCTTTGCGGTAGATGTTAGGCCCATGTGTGGTCAACGACCAGAATTATACGCCCACATTGCCACAACCACTATAAGCGCGACGATGGCGGCCAGGATGGCCCCAACTGGTGTCAATAATCCACACATACCCAGGCTGGTCAGCAGCGCAAATATGCCACCCGCTGGTGTGAATGCTCCATACATGGAAGACTGGAAGGCTGCAGCAGGTGATCCTTGTTGCACGTCAGCTGTTGCCCTTGAAGCCGCTCGTGCAGATGACCATACCTGCGACAATGCCAAGACTTCCGAAGCCTAGGCAGAAGCTGAGAATGCAAATGGCGATGAAACTGATTGCCCATGAGATAATGCCGCCCTTTATGTCTGGATTTCCGGTTATGTCACTTATTCGGGGACAAAATGCAACCTGGCCTTGCTCAACTCACACTTTTGGGGAATCCTCGCCAATACTGAGGCCTTGATCAACTTATATTTATGGTAAATCCACGCCAGTGCTGTGGCGGCGCTGGAATCACGCCTTGGGGCAATCCGTGCCACTACTGAAGAGGCGAGTTTGGTGATACGGCCGCCGACGCTGCGTATCAAGCTGCCAATTTTGGAGAAGATATTCATCTTGACAAGGACAAAGAAAATACGATTTCCGGATGAATGCGGATGTTGACCGATTTGCGCAGACTTTAATTGAAGCTGCGATGATGGGTAAGATGGTGTCCTTTTGTACACTGGACTGGGGCCTCATGAAGGGATGCGTTTACCACAGCAGAAGAGATTCACTGTGTTGAGTTGCTATGAGAGTCAAACGCGGCATGCGGAGCCTAACAATTGTCACGGTGTGGCCTCCATGTGAGAGCCAGGTGAGAGCGCGTCTTACCAGCTCGTTTGTACCGTCGAGGCATCATCATCGTTTGGTTGTGTCCTCGGAAGCCCTCGGCCCTCCATTACTAGAGAAACAAGGAATTTGCAAACCACGTTGAGCGTCCTCGGTGGCCCCTTGACACTCAAGAAGAAGATGCGAAGTGACTCCCTCGCTTCTCGAGGGGTTCACTGTGCGTTTAAGGCGATGAGTCTCACCTTTACGCTCGCTTTACGTAGATAGCGCCATGAAGTCACGTCTCTCTCTTTACTTGAACCATATATTGTCTTCGTTTGCTGCAATGTGCCATGGGAAGGGTCTGAATTGTCATCCTACCACAGCGTGCCACCGAAGCAATTAGACAAAACATAGGACCTCCATGGCTCGATTAAATTGGCGACAGCGTGCCAGCTGATATTAAGACAGCGATCTCGTTGTCGGGTGAAAGGAGAGAAATGCCTAGGCAGGTCCTGGCGTTTGCGATTGAAATTGCCATCCGCCCCACATCCAAATTTCCTCATTAGGCACCATCCCGGCGAGCGGGACCGAGCAGGCGGTGACGTGCGGCAGAAATATTTCCTCCCATCGCCCCAGGAACGCCCCAGGAGCTTCGAGTCCCATCTAGCATCCACCAAGAACCACCTCGACCTCTTCGCGCGAAGCTCGGAGCTGGCCCAAAAGTCAGCCCAAAGCACACCGAAGCACAGAAACAATGAATATCCCTAGACCGGGCGGCGGTGCCGCGCCCATGCCCGGCCCCGGCAGCCCTCAAGATCCCAACGTCAAAGCCGTACGTGATGCGCCCCAAGCTGCCAACCCACACAGAAATTAAAAGCAAAGCTAATTCCCACGCCCCCAGGTCCAAACCGCCATGGAATCATGTTTTGGCAAATCCGTCATGTCGGGCGTCATGGGCTTCGGCATGGGTGGTCTATTCGGCATGTTCATGGCCTCGGTACGTCCCGCCCCAATACCTCGGCGATGGGACAACCCAGCATAATCATGCTCCCTCCTACTAACGGCACCAGATGTCCTACGACACCCCGTTCGGCAGCCCGGTCACCAACAGCGCCGGCCAGTCCATCTCCTCCCTGCCTCTGCGCCAACAGCTCAAAGTCGGTTTCAAAGACATGGGCACGCGCTCGTACTCGATGGCCAAGAACTTCGGCAAGGTGGGCGCTCTCTTCTCCGGCATCGAGTGCGGCATCGAGGGCCTGCGGGCCAAGAACGATCTTGCCAACGGTGTGGCGGCGGGCTGTTTGACGGGTGGCATCCTGGCTAAGAATGCGGGACCGCAGGCCATGGCCGGCGGGTGCGTGGCCTTTGCGGCCTTTAGCGCGGCTATCGACGCGTGGATGAGGCAGCCCAAGGACGAATAGGGAATCCAGCGTTGTGAGACGGTGCATGTACGATTTGGCGCGGACTTTTTTTTTTTCTTTTTTTTTTTACATGGCGTTTGGGGCCTGTTTTCTTTCTCGCGGCGGACATGGCGTTATGGTTGGAGATGGGAACTTACTCTCTGCTCTCCTTGCTTGAACTGGGGGACATTTTTCGCTGGCTATATGGCAATGGTGCCCCGTTGTGGCTGGGTTGTATTAGAACGTGCAGAATGCACTCACGGAATATAGAGCAAAGATATTGCCTCACTTGGAGTGGTTGGCATTTGGTCTGTGCGGGATCTATTCATTCCTGCTCTGCTTAGATTAAATAATATTCATACATTTCCTCGTACGCCGCATACAGTAAGTGATTATATTCCCCCATTGCCCTTCAGTTGCTTGGTATCTTAGACAGGCTGATAGACTTCGAAAGCCCCAAACTCCCAAAATGCAGTTTTGAACGACTCAGGCTGGTTAGCCACGAGGTCAGTGCAATTACTCGGGCCTAAGAAACGATTAGCTTTCTAGCTTTTTAATTTGGGGAAAAAAAAAAGAAAAGAAAAGAAAAGAAAGCAGCTTACATCCAGACTTCTCCCAGCTACCATATACCAAGTCGCCGCACAAATCGATATTCACAACGATAGAGTTGTTCTTGAAATGAGAGCCAATGTCGCAATCCGTGCTGGGGAAATCGGAGGCGGCAGTCCCCCATCCAGCAGGGTTGGGCTTCTTGCTGGTGATGTCGGAAGGGATGGCATCCCTGGCAAACTGCCACATGCGAATACCAGCGGCGCGCCACTCGACGGCCATGATGCTCCCGCCTGCTGAGTTGAGGGCGTTGCCAAAGGTGGCAGCGGGCTCCTGGACGCCGCAGCCCGCGTTCTTGTTGACGTTGCTGTCGCATTCCTTTTGACCCGCGGCGCCGGTCTGCTTGCGCTTGACGTCCATGGAGCAGCCGCCCGTGGTGTGCAAGGTCATGGCGTTGCCGGCGGTGCCTTGGTTGATGGACTCCATGACGTCGATCTCGCCGTGCTGCGGCCAGTGGAAGGAGTCGGTGAGCCAAAGGGCCGGCCAGGCGCCGCAAGCGTAAGGGGTATGCTTGACGTCGAAGACGAAGAGCCCGCCGTTGTATGTCTTCTTGGACTCGATACGCACGGAGAAGCGGCCGGTGGATGCGTTCGGGACGCTGTCTGGGCCGACGGTGGTGTCAACGCGGAGAACGGCTGTGCTGGCGGATGCGTAGGTGAGGTTCTGGCGGCGGAAATTAGTCTGACTGATTTTTTTTTTTTTTTTTGCCGTCGATGAGCTTTTTTTGAGGCGATTTTTGCTTACACGGCTGACGGCTTCTGCTTGAGGCACGTAGTGAACAAAGCCCTGTGCTGGGATCCAGCGTTAGCATGGAAAAGGAAAGGGAAAGGGAAAGGGAAAGGGAAAGGGAAAGGGTGCGTAGATGCAGAGCGAGTGTTTGTACCTGGGTCGTAACCAGTTTTATAGTTGAACTGATCGAAGAATTTCTCGCCGGAATCTAAAATCAATTGTGTTAGCATGACGTCGAGCATACTCGTGGCGAAATTTGAGAAACAACTCACATGTATCTTGTAAGCCATATGTCACGGGCGAGTAATCAGGGTACGCATTCTTCTTCTTGCTCAGCGCGACAGCGACGGCAACTATGATGACGACGAGGATGACGGTGGTGGCCACGACGCCAATCCAGATCTTGCGCGTCCAGTATCGTGGATTCCACCATGGTCGGCTCGTCGTTACGCGATGGCCGTAGCCTCTGTTCATCTCATGCGACATGCCTTCGAACTGTGAGGTCATGTCCCCGGACCCGATCCTCTCCTGATATCTTGGGCCACCCATTGTTGCGCCTGGGGAACAGTAGGAGGAGACGCAATCGTCGCGGACGGTTCTTGGGCGCCGTCAACGTCTGGAGATGGCTGGTGGTGATCCTAATCTGCTACGACTGACGGAGTACACGGTGTGGAGAGTGCTGGTTAAACGAGTGACTGAGAGTGGAATCTTGCCGTTTCCCGATAATTTCGTTCTTCTCCCCTCTGTTCGGTGTAGACAGATGGATGTAAGGAAAGACAAAAGGATGCTGGGGGAAGATTGCCACATTCTTGCTCTGCATCAAGGGAAGGGAAAGACGCCAACAGTACTCCGTACCCCGTACCCCGTACCCCGTTTTTGAAAAATCCACACAGTTTCCACTGCTTTGGATAGACTGGAGGAACTCGAGGCACTTTACTGCCGAAACATTTGTTGCAGCGCGTCACCACGATCTAGCCTGGTTCGAGGTTATGCCTTCTTGCGTCTTGTCATGCCACACCAACGCGGGTATGCGGAGTACATGGGACAGGGGCGCATACCAGTTGCTTCCGCTAGGCGACCCAACCTTTTCCACTTCTTTCTCCCTTGATCGGACGGAGACATGATGCCGGCTTGCTCACTCACTGGTGGCTCGACGAGTTGACTTGGCCGGTTCGGCGGCATGAACTGGAGTCGATGGACCGCGAGGTACAACAAGGCGTCAAAGTGTCCAGGGTGTCCAGGGTGGGTGTCGGCTGGCGGACAGATAAAATTAAACCCAAACAGCCGACCCTGGCTGCCATGGCTGCCCGGCCTCATGATTGGTGCTGCACAGCTGCGGGTCTTCGGATTAAAACGGGAACAACGGCACAGCGTCTCCGCTCCGAATCTGCGCCTCAACTACTTCAACTGCCTTCAACTACCCCTGACAATCATCCTTGTGTCAGGTTCCTAATTCTGTCTCTCCCCCTGACCCTGACCTGCTGTCCTATCTCTCCTGCTCCCTGCGGCTTATCACCTCGCTTTGGTCTGCTATACCCACTACACTCGTATCTTTATGCTGAAAAAGCCGAATTGTGTTCCAATCATGGACTATCCGCCATCCCTCTTCAAGAGAAAACAAGGTCTATATATTCCGTACTCCGGATATGTACATCCTGGTCTAGCTTTATTGATGAGTCGAATCCATGGCGGGGATATCTATCCTATATCATATCTGCATCTAATTCAAAGCAGTTTCGATTCATCCTCCCCGTCGAATACGGGGTTCGAGCCACACTACTCCATGCTACTATGTGCATGCACCACAATTGCCGACGTCCGATTCGCTATTGCTTTCAGTGCGTTCAAGACTCTTCCAGCCAGGCGCTTCCCGTTTCTGTTTCTGTTTCTGTTTCAAAATAGTCTCCCTCCCCAAGTACCACTGCCTGGGGCTGATGACGCAAAGGTGATTCTGAGTAGCGGGAGCAGAATCCGAGATCCAGACAAGCATATAGTTTAGGGAGCGCATTAAAAAGGCTGAGAAAAAGGTACAAAGGTGGTTAGGTTACTTCCCGTACTCGCCCGCGCCCAACACGTTTGGGTCCTCTCCTGTCTCCTGAAAGATCTCCCTCATCCAAGCGTACTGTCCCCTACCCTCTCCCTCCCATCTCTGACGACTTGGAAGTACTACTCTCATAAAGATCTTCGGCAATCAAATTCTTCAACGACTCTGGTCTTGGCTGGCCCATTGCAGTGGATGCATATCCAGAGCAAAACCCAGAATAATTATTTGAGAGGTAGCAGGTTATCCTAAGATGCAAATGGCAGTCAAAGGGATGCATAGGGTACGTGGGTGCCTAGGTGCCATCCACAAAGCCGACACTGACCAAGCGATAAAGATGCTGCTACTCAGGACAGACAAGCCGGCAGAAACCGGATTTCTTGTCGAAAGGAAAGTGTACTGTGCACTACTAATAACCATATGAGCGACATGGGCAAAATACAGACGCGGATTGATCGCGAAACAGTGTCCATCAGAAGACAGAACCCTACTGGAAGCACGACCGCAAGGTTGGAAGAGCTTATAAGAATGCCCAGTGCGCTAAAAGACGACGAGGACAACCATCTCGCGTACAAAAGTAGCCCACCGAGCCGCGGAACAAGCTCCTTCTAAAGCTGCACAGAGGGCAAAAGCACATCTGGAGACTCTGGTTCGGTGAGTTTGGAAAACGTCTGGAATGATGAGGTTGTCGCGCTAGTGGTCTGCTTCAGAAAGAGCAGACTATCAAGATATTTTGCACAGAGGCTCCAACATGTGAACTGCTAGCTGTAGCTTTATTTCTAGATATCATGGGGGAAAGAGCATCACATAGCTGCCGAGGCGGTTGATAGACGAACAAATGGGTAGACGGAGACGGGAAAAAACTCGCTGCACATGTCTCCAGTGCTTACTCAGATGCTTCACTTTGTAACAAGTAGATGTTTATAACTAGTAGAGTGTAAATTACAAGCAGTAGGCTATCAATACTACTTGCATCTTACCTCAATTCTGAGCAAGCTTGTAGAGTTTGTGCGAATAATTGCAAGTCTATAGTTTACCGCCCGCACTGGTACGAACGTTCGTCTAGACATCAAAAGATGAAATAACCGCAACTAAGCTTCTGCGTGCAGCTAGCCCTCCGATTTCTGTTTACACAGCACTGTGCCGTTTGATGTGACGAGAAAGTGAGAGGAGAGTCAAGGCCTTAAGCCATGCATTGGCCAGGTGACAAATCATCCTATTGTCCTAACTCCTACAATAAAAGACATTAAGCTGTATAAATTTAAAGCGATATTTCTGCACAAACCAAGATCTCAACACCATCACTGTCCGCATAGGACTTGGTCAACAAAGTTATAGACACAAACAGGATCGCTCGACACAGGCAACGATCAGAATGACGAGCGTCCCGTCCGATCCATGCCCCTCGGAACTACCCAATCCCGATTCCATAGTTGAAATGACGAATTCGGACCATGTCAAGTGGCTGGCTTCAGTCATATCATCCGCCAAGCGGCAGCTCGCATCCATTCGCGTGGCCACGGAGAAGAAGCAAGAGCAGCTGGATCGCTCGCAAAAAGAAGCTTGATACCCTAGCTCGCGAGATGAAGCAGACAGACGAGACAATGAGAGCATTGATGCAGCAGCTCGAGCATAATCCGGGACATGGGATGGGTGCCGAAGCCGAGTGTGCTCTCCGACTTCAGCGGACGATGCGTAACACCGAACTTTTAGATCGAATTGAACGATGCGAAAAGATCTTGTTGCGCAGCAAACGCTTTCGCGCAAAACACCTTGCGGCCTTGGAGGGTGTTCACGGCCCAGATCGACTACCTCGGAAGACGACGTATGATCCTTATGAAACAGGTTGCCCTGGCAGAAGGGGCCGTGAAGGACCTGGAAGAAGCGTTTCGTATAGCTTGCGAACTCTGAACGAACGCTAGAGCACAGGCGAATGCGCTGCTGTTGCAGATGTCAAGGCCGACGCAGGTTTCGCTGCCTGAGGAAGCTCATGTGGAACATATCGACTTGTTACCGCGTACTGTAGACACGATTCCGCCAGTGACTTCTCTGACACGCGTCCAGCAAGACGTAGGCCCTGCTGCCGGAGGCGGAAGCGACAGAGCGAGATAAGCCGCAATAGCCAGAGCCCCGGAACCGCATGCCCACCAGATCTACCAACGCATTCAAACAAAACGTCTCTCCCATCATTCAGTAACTATCGCAAGTTTGAGCGCCAGCCCGTCCAGTCCACCATCCCAGCACCTTCACTCGAGCGAAAACGTCCTCACGACGGCCACGGCACAACACACCCACGCCCCCAGATCTGTCGTCAAGAGCCTGGCCATGTTATACCCCAGCCACCTGTCCTGCGCCTCGACGTTCCTGTTGCCCGGCTCGGCGCGCTTCCTCTCCGCCGGCCTGCCGCCCTCGTCATCCATCATGTACTTGATCAGCGGCACCACCGCCGGCGCATACAGCATGTGGCCGACGGCAAGACCCGCGGCGCCCGCGTACCACAGCAGCGAGCCGCGGCGCCGCAGAAGGGCCCCGTGCCACGCGATGGCTCCGACAGAGGTCCATGCCGTCACGCCCAGGAGGGAAACCACCTGCGTGAGGCCCCAGGGGAACATGACGCGCCAGTACGTGGGCAGGATGGCGTTGCCGCGGTCGCAGAGCTCCGGGTGGGCAAAGATGCTGAGGAAGAAGTGCTGGTCCCATGCGAAGAGGAGGGAGCATGATGACGAGACGAGTGGTGCTAGGAGGAGGACTTTCCTGGTGTCCCAGAGAGCTGCTGCTGATGCCATGGTGAGGGTTTTTTTCTTTTTTCTTTCTTTCTTTCTTTTGGTTGGTGGCACACTGGCCCTTCCTTCTGATGAGAAGATTCAGTTCGGTCGGTCTCAGATAGGTGATGGCGAGTTCTCTTTGTTTGCTCAATGCAATCTTGGTAGTGAGTGCCACTGATGGAACAGCACTGCCGCAATGTTAATTCAAGCTGGATTCGACAAGGAAACCATCCGACTCACATCAGTTTGGAAATCCAACAGAAGTCGGGACGGGCCGGGAGTTCAGTTGAGCATTAGCGACTGCAGAGCGAACAAGGTTGAGGTTGACGTTCCAGCCGTTTTGAGGGACCCACGTGGTTTTGGACGACGGTTGAGCGCCACCGCTCTCGAAAACATGTCTGGCGGGTTGATGCTCAGGTCACGACTGGCAAGTACATGTATTGAATGTATAGACTCGGCTTTGTGTCTCGTCGGCATGGCGGGAGACATTATTATGCATGTGTGTAGGCTAGCCATTGTTCGCCGCGAAATACGCAGTCTCCTCGATCAAGCAAAGAAAGATCACAACATCACATCCTGATGCAACTATTGCTCAGTGAACCAAGATCAAATGATATCTACCACCTTTGCGCCATTCGTGCCAGCGACCAGAAATCCAGCACGGTACTGCAACTTTACACAGCAAACACTTCCCCTCAGCTTACAGCAACATCCATTGATGCTAAATTAATCTTCAGCTTCATCCACGCGCGGCCGTTTCGACTCACGACTCTCCCCTGGCTGCAGCCCGTATCCCCTTTTGGAAGACGAGGTCCGGTCTACTTCGGAGAGAAATTGATCGACGTTGAACGGATCGGCTGCTGCTTCTTTTTGAAATTGTACTGGGCCTTCGCGTGCCTGGGCTGCAGTGTTAGTCGACGGTTATCTTTCCTCTCATCTTTCATTGCCGAATGGGAGAAGAGGGTAAAATGTGATCGGCGGATACGCACCTCTGCATCTGCTACACCCTTAAAGGTGCCCTTTCCGAGTGCTTCCCCGAACCGACTCGTTTTTTGGATTTTGGCCATCTCCTTATCGCCGGCTTCAGGGTCATCATCATCTATGTTGGCACGGGGTCGGTAGATACTGCTGATTGCATCTTGGGCTGCGAATAGCGGCTTGTCGTAGTGATTGTCCTCGTTGAAGCCACTGTCGAACCCGCTCGTCTGGTTGAACAGACGCGAGTCGTACATGGTCTCTTTGGACTGAGTAGGCTTGGCTAGACCCAGCGCTATCTTTTCTGAAATGTCTCGATTCTGCTCCCGGGCCAAGACTTGCATACGACGCTCAGCGCCCATACGGCCTTGTCGTAGCTTTCTCTCCTCTTCCTTTAGCTTGTCCCGTCGAGCCCTCTCACGCTCGCGAATCTCAGCATCCTCACTGTCGGATGCCGAGACCGACCCGCTGTAGCTCCGTGACTGTGACCGCGACCGCGAACCCTGCGGGTCGGGCGATCTTCTTCTTCCACGTCCAGCTGCTGCACGCTCCTGTCTCGCTTTCTGAGCAAGTGCGCGTAGATTCTCGTCCTTCTGCGCCTTTTCTTTCTCGGCCAGCCGTTGCTGCATCAGGGCTCGCTGCTGGACCTCTTCACGTGCGTGTCTCTCTGCCATCTTGACGGCTTCTGCGAATTGAGCATGCTTGTCATTGATGGTGATGTCCTGCAGACCGCGGCCATCAGCAGCAAGACGCTTGTCCAACGGAACTGTGAAACCTTTCGGATTCTTCCAATTCGATATCGGAGGGGGGATTTTCCACATCTCCTGGTCCTCGGCCGTAAGCTTTCGAGGCGGTGAGTGCATCACTGGCGGGGGCGGCGATGGTGGCCCTCTTGGTATCTTCTTGTGTTTGAACTTTGGTGGTTCAAGCGGATCTCGCTGTCGCTCGACAATCTTCATAATGCGGTCTTGCTTCTTCGAACTATCCCCCATCTGACTGGCAGGTGTATATCGCACAAACGTCGGATCACTTCGCTGCCCAACATTGATGTTTTTCGGTCTCTGGGCAGCCACAGCACCATTGACAAGCGCCGCGAGTGCATTTTTCGTCTTCTCAGTCGTAGCCGCCACGGATTCCTTGTCGGGCCTGGAAAGGTCGATTTCGCCAGCATCGGCTCGCTGTCTGAGGGGTATAAGATCTTTAAAAGAGGTATGGATAATTCGTCCTTGGCTGTGCCCTTGTCGCGCGATCTCGTCAAACTTGACTTTGCCTTCGCCGTCAACCTTAACCGTCAACGCGTTGCTGGTCGCTGAATCTTTTCTGCCCATATCCAGAGGATACTGTGCTACTGGGATCTCGGGGAAAGCGCCGCCACCTCCAAAATCGTCCTGCGATCGTGGCCGCCATCCTGAACGTTGTCCATACGACGGCGGACCAGACCTCTTCAACACAATCTGCGTCTCATCGATCTGGCCGACACCGACGATACGAGGACCTCGTTGCTGACCTCTCGGCGCCACCTCCTCTTCCGCACCAGTGTACTTTGGCTTCGGCAGCGACGCCTGCAGTGAAGCTGCGATCGACGCCATGGTGTTGTTGAGCGAGCAGATGCTGTCAAGTATGGGGCAACTTGATGTGTGCGAGGTTGAGTAGGAAGAATTACATATGTGGCGCATTCATGTGTGGCTTAGCACCCCACCCCCTTTACCTGTTGTCACAGGTCGCAGGCAATCCAAGGTCTATATCTGGACTAAAGACATGGTTGAAGCTGAGAAAATAGTAAAAGAAGGTGAGTGCTTAGCGCATGGACACATCATCATGCTTTCGAACACTGATTATTATATCATCACTTTTAATACGATCCGGAAGGAGTACCTTGCTCGCTGGATACATTCAGATCGTCCACGTCAACAGCAAAACAAAAAAGAACTGCGATCGTTAGTTTCAATGCCCGTAAAATATACACATTTTTCCATGCCAGCCACTCAATTCTTTTCCCCCCTTCCGCATGCGCCTCGTGCCCTTCTAACCAATAGTAAATGTCAAGCAAATATTTTAAACGTATCCCTTGCGGGCACCCTAATTTGTGCTTCGTTAGCTAAAGTTTAGGACCCCCATTGTACCATCCTCAGGGACGACCTACCTGGAAGAAGAAGCGGACAATAAAGACCTGCAGAGCACCCATGCACACAATCAAGCCAATTTGGATCATGCTGAAATTGACAATTCGCTTCTCGGTGCTATTGACGGTAGAGAAGTTGCGGTTCTCGCGCGTGCGGAAGTACTTTTGGTTTCGCGAAATAATTGACAGTTGGCTGGAAATCTTGAAGAGGGAGTCTTCAAGTTCGGATGTCTGCTCGGGAGTACTACCTTGCTTTGAAGGTAATTGCGCAGTTCGTGTCTCGTTTTCAACCTGCATGCCGTTAGTCCCATGGCCCACGTTGCCAAACCCGGTCGGTTCGAAGGTTATAACGAACCGAAATCTCAAAGTCGACAAACTTCTCGGCGAATGTGCTCATCTCGTTGTCGAAGCAGAAAGAGTACTCTCCAGGGTGTTGCGCAGTGAAAACAAAATCGCCTTGGCGCTCCTTTTCACCCTGCAAGATGGTTTTGGCGTTGGGCCCCTGGACGAGGTAGTCAACATCGAATGAACCACCGGATTGGACCTGTACGACAGCTTCCAGTCAGCAACGGCTCCGGTCCCGTTTCGAGAGATTGCGTATCGAAATTCAGGATGCGGTTTGGTTCGTACAGCAAAGTAGAATGCAATCTTCTCATCTTCCTTCTTGGTCTCGACATAGAAACAGGCCCTCTCATGAGCTTCGAGCTTGTACGTCAGGGCTGTCGCAGTAACATCAGTCACCAAGCAGGCGACCAAGCCTGCAGCTACCGTGGTCAACCTCATCTTGGTGGTGCTTGGTTCCGATCTTATCGCGTGCAACGAGGGTTGGGAAGTCGAATCGTAGCGACAGAGTTCCCGTCCTTTGTGCACCGTGGTTCGTTCCCAATGCCTGTCGGCAGCACCATGCACAGTAGAATGCTTTGGCAAAGGGGCCAAGGGGCCACGCTTCCCGCTCGGCGCCGGATTTTCGCTCCAGCCGATCTCTGCAAGTGCAGTGCCACACTACCCGGGTGGGGTGGATCAATTGATCCAAGGTTCCACGTCCTTCCTCATCTTGGCTCGCCCTACCAATTACATGACGTACTACGTACTTCCCGCACGGAGCTCTCCGCACCGCACCCCGTCGGTCGTGAATTCTGCCCCCCTTCATCTGGCATCGCACCCCGTCGTGATGCGGTCTGACGTACTCTATCTGTTTCACTACCTTCCCCGATGACCCTGGTCTCGCTATGACATTTTCATTATTTTAGCTGGTTAGCATAAAACAAAAACTGCACTTCATCATCTTTCACTTAGCTGCTCCTACCCTGCGTCTTGCAGAATGTCGCTGCAAGCCAAAGTCGCCAAGGTGACTTCGGTCACCTTACGAATATCTGCAATTTTATTCTTCAGATTTGTGAGTATTGCCCAACTGCTGCGCGTATTTGAACTTCGTTTCAGCTAACCTCACTTTAAAGTTTCCCGTAAGGTGCTCAATCGGCCACTCCGTTACCCATGTGCTCACCATTTACAGGCACACTTCCCTTCAATCACTTTTGCGCTCTTCGCCATCTATCTCCCAGCCTTCATTGCGAGCTACCTCGCTGGAACTGAGGTCAAGGTGCTCGACGATCAAGTTGATATAACAGTCAAGCAAACGACCGTCACTCCCGAAATTTCGCATCTTACAACAGAGAATGGCCACACAGCCGAGCCTGAGATCGTGACTGAAGAGATCGACGTCGAAGAGAAGGTCTTAATCAGGGAGGAATATGAGCGCCCATGGAAGGTTTTACTCTACGGGGCTCCAAGTACCGCGCGACCAATACTGTCCTTGCTAACTCTCTTGATCAACATTGCTCTGGTTGGATTGACCGCCGATGCCCTTTATCGTGCAAGATGGTATCACAAGGCCGAGGATTTGTCTTTTGTTCGTCTTGGATATGTCTCTCCTAGCGAAGCTCGTTTCCTCATTCGCGAGCCAGATCAGACACAGTTGCCAGTGACGCTGCAGATACGCGTTCAAGGCACAGAGCCGCTGTTTGAGGATGCTGCCTGGCACATGGTGGCTCATGTCAAGTCGACAACTCATGAGACAGACTTCACAAGTGCACTTACTGTGCCATTGAGATATGCCGACCAGCGCTGGTATGAGTGGAAGACGTCTAACAACCATACCGGTGCATTTCTTACCCCTCCTAAACCTGGCAGCATGCCCACGGTTAATGACGGCAAGTTTACGTTCCTTTCAACATCCTGCATTTTGCCACGATTCCCGTATAATCCATTGGATCATGCCCTTGCGATTCCTGGTCTTCGTCATTTAGCCAATAAACTTCCTGATTTGGGCGCCCAGTTTATGCTGTTCTTGGGAGATTTCATTTACGTCGATGTTCCGCAACGCTTCGGGAAATCTACCGAGGAATATCGCATGCAGTATCGACAAGTGTATGCATCTCCTGATTGGGCTCCCGTGGCCCAGAATCTGAGCTGGATTCACGTTCTGGATGATCATGAAATTTCCAATGACTGGTCCTCCAACAGCACAGGTGTATACAATGCTGCCGTTGGTCCTTGGCATACCTACCAGGCCAGCGTGAATCCACCCACTGCTGTCATGGCTGGAACGAGAAACCAAAGACGTAAGGATGCCACCTGGTATGAATTCGTACAGGGTCCGGCTAGCTTTTTCTTGCTGGACACCAGGAGTTACCGGTCCAGCAACAACGAACCTTTTGATGATGAAAGCAAGACTATGCTTGGGGCCGACCAATTAGCGGATTTTTTGGCTTGGCTAGCCCGGCCCGAGCCCAAGGGAGTCAAGTGGAAGTTTGTGGCCTCGTCTGTTCCTTTTACCAAGAACTGGCCTGTGAACGTCAAGGACACTTGGGGTGGCTTTCTGGTGGAGAGAAAGAAGATTCTTGAGGGCATGTGGGATGCTGGTGCTCGTGGGAGTACTGTCGTCATCCTTTCTGGAGATCGTCATGAATTTGCAGCTACTAAATTTCCGCCTCCTCCTGGGTCTATGTGGTCTGAATCAGCGGCCGCTTACGAATTCTCCACTAGCCCATTAAATCAGTTCGCATCTCCAATCCCTACTTACAAGCAGAGGGATGAAGAAGATGTCGAGTTAAAGTAAGTTGCAAAAGAACTTAAACCCCACCCCGGACAATGTATACTGAAAACAGTATTAGATACATACCATCCGGACGTTCCAAGTTTGGCTCTTTTACCATTGAAAATGTTGACGGCCAAAGCACGTTGCAATATCGTTTGTACATTGATGGGGTAGAGCGATGGAGCACGCAATTAAATCAGCCTGTTGTAGCGGAGGCCAACACTGGCGGATCATTTTGGGATCGACTCAAATTCATCTAGAGGTGGCATGATTACCGTTTGCTTAGGGCGTCTTTGGTTTTATCGTATTTGACAGGGCGGCCGGTTTCAAGAGAAGTTTGTGTATTTTTGTGTTCCAGCGTGATACCCTTTCATTTATGTCGTGCAATGACACGGTGGCACTTTCTAGCTCGTATATCTCAATACTCCTTTAATTTATAAGCACCGTGTGCTCTGCTTCTAGGTACTTTGCAAAATAAAATAAAATAAATAAATCGATGCGTTGCTGGCATCCAAGTATAAAGTGGGCAACTCAATGACTCCACCCTATAGACTTTCATATTAGAAATTATGCACACCGCCTACCCAAGGCTCCGACGCAGAAAAGTTGCGCGGCAGAATTCAAAAACTTTCCCGCATTGTGATGATGATGCAGAGTGCCAGCCAATACCGATAACTGGAAGCCAAACAGATTAGCCAGCAGTTCCCGGCACATTAAATCAGAATGGCAGGCCTTAAAAAACGTGCTTTTGACGCCAAGCAACATAGACCGTCAAAGAAGCAAAAGCGACAAAGACAATATCACAGCGACTCCAGCAGCGACGACGATCAGCAGGAGAGTTTCAACGCTGTCAACTTGCTCGATTCCGATGACGACGTGCACAATGCCACAGCTCAAGATGCTGTCGAGCTTGACAACCCTAGTGACAACTCGTCGAGCTCGGAAGATGAACGTCCTGCCTTGAAGACGACCAAACACCGCAGGTCGAATCCTGCCAAAGCAGTTTCAAAACCTGCCGCAGTATCAGACAACGACGAAGAGCAAGGCAATGCTGATGATGGCGATGATGACAATGAAAACGACGGCAACGACGGCAACGAAGAGGATTCAGATATCGACGACTCGGACATAGACTCGGACAATGGGACGCGCAAGACCAAGTCGAAAAGAAATGACCCCACCGCATTCGCCACGTCCATCTCCAAAATTCTCTCCACCAAGCTATCTACATCAAAACGGTCTGACCCGGTCCTGTCAAGAAGTGCCGCCGCGCATGAAGCATCCAAAGCAGCCGTCGACAGCGCTCTTGAAGCCAAAGCCAGAAAACATCTCAAAGACCAGAAGAAAAAAGCGCTGGAGAAGGGCCGCATCAGAGATGTACTGGTCGCTCCCGGTGATGACACGACCGGCGAGCCTCAGGAGTCAACGGCACATATTCTCGAGACGGAGAGGAAATTACGAAAAGTTGCGCAGAGAGGCGTGGTCAAGTTATTCAATGCGGTGAGAGCAGCGCAGGTCAAGGCTTTGGAGGCGGAGAAGAAAGCTAGGAAAGATGGCACAATTGGCATGAACAATCGTGAGGCAAAGGTGAATGAAATGAGCAAGAAGGGCTTTCTAGACTTGATAGCTTCAGGTGGCGGAGGCCTGAAAAAGGGTGGCTTGGAGGAGGCATAGAGTCGCGTGAACGGTTGGCATCTCTCCTCTGAATTTTAAGTCTTGGTGTTTCTCATCGTTTTGATCTGATCTTTATTTTTTTCATAAGAGGGGTGCATGTAGCTGGTATATTTTATGTATATAGAACCCTTTTCGGGCTGGAAATGCAAATCAAAGCCCTCTTTCATGAAAGGCTGCTGGGTATACCGCTACTCTTCTTATTTTTACAAGTCCTTTTCCCTTTCCTACCGTCATCTTATCCGGGTCCCGGAATATCCTTTTATTCTATCCCACATATCGTTGATGAAAGGTAAGCCAATCTGGCATTGCCGCATTACAACAGATTGTTTTTGTTACATCTTGCCTGCCCCGGACTATAACGAGTACACCGGTCCGATAGTCCCTTACTGAAAATCACTGGCCTGCAGATTCCGCGTCATCGATGGTAGCTTAACAACCAGACCATCGAGTTCCTTGGTCATCTTCACTTGGCAACCCAGCCTACTCGTCTCGGTGAGGCCAAAGGCCAGATCTAGCATGTCGTTCTCGTCGTCCTCGGGCTCGGGAATCTTGTCGTAGTATTCTTGGTCGGTGACGATGACATGGCAGGTAGAGCATGCGCAAGATCCTCCACAGGCCCCCTCCATTTCGAGATCATTCGCTTGAGCAATGTCTAGCAGGTTATCGCCCGCTGAGACGGCGAATTTGTGCTCCTGGCCGTCCTTTTCCACGAACGTGACGTATAGTCTACGGTGACGTCAGTGGCTGGCGACATTCAGCCATATGTTGCTGTCCGGACTTACTCTTCGCCTGGCTTGGGGAGATCGATGTGGCCGTGACGTGTAGGGGGGGTAGTGGAAAAGAATCGCCGGGAGATGGTTGATAGACGAGGCGCCGCCGGTGCGACAGTCCGGGTCTGACAGCATAACTTGGATGCGAGAGAGCTCGTTCGAGCTGTGCGAGTTTGTTGCGCCCGTCGACAGGCTGCTGCAGGCAATGCTGCAAGGCGCGACACGATGGTCCTTGAGGCAGACGACATGGTTTCGAACGCTGTGGTTGACGAGTGGATGAATGAAGTACGACTCGGACTCTCGACAGGACGCCGCACGAGATGGCGCTCCTTCCTGTCTGGCCGTCTCCCAGATAACACCGCAATTATCTTAAGAAAGAAGCAAGTTCCAATTGAGTAGCCTGCGCATCTGACGGCCAACAGGGAGGTAAATTAGCGACCTCGTACCTCCGAGTAGAGAAAGAAAACCGGCTTAGAAATGCAGCTCCGATGAGTGGCGGCTATCGGCGCTCGGTCCATCCGGCAGCCACAGGGTACTGGACTCGGTACTGCGCCCCGCCCGTAGTCGGGACCGGGAAAATCCATTCGCCGCGAGCCACCCGCCGCCATCCCCATCATCATTTCCCGAACTTGCGTTTTCACAAGGAAGCCGATGATTTTATTTTATCCCCCTCCCCTATGCACATGCCCCTCTGATCCTCGTCGTCTCGCATCATCGGCTATGAGCACGCACAGAGAGGCTGTCAATCCCCTGCGACCCTACTACAGGGCGCCCGTCATCGGTGAGACGGCGGATCCTGTATCGGCACCAGGCGCAAGTCGTTACAATGCGGAAAACGCGACCGTCGGTGGCGGCGCTCGCTACGCGTCCAAGGCACGCGATGTCCTTGCCGATATCGACTACAGAGGCTATCTCGACGACTCGTCGCCTTCGGTTATGCACAATGTCAAGGAGTTGGTGGATGAATTAATCTGGAAGTACACTTCGGTGCTGATGGCACAGCCGTTTGAGGTGGCCAAGACGATTTTGCAGGCTCGCGACCAAGACGAGAATGCTGCGCTCGTTGTTGCGGATCCAGAAGCCCTGCAGCGGCAAAAAGGTCGGCAAGGCCCGATGCATGACGTGAGTACATGATGATTTTTGTGTGTCCCGTACGCAAACGACGCGGAGGGATTGCAGCTAACTGGCTAACTTTGTAAACCCCAGTATCAGAATTCCGATTCAGAAGGGGAAGAAGAGTTATATTTTACATCAAACGTTCCTGGTACGCCGACGTCGTCGTCATATAACAGAAGTCTTAGACATCATCGCCCACAGTCACCGCTAGATCCGCCTCAAGCTATCAAGAGGGTTGTGATGCCCGAGCACTACATCAACCTTAGTCGGCCAGACTCCGTCCTGGACGTCATTGGTCAACTTTGGCAGAAGGATGGCGCCTGGGGTGTATGGAAAGGTTCAAATGCAACATTTTTATATACTGTTCTGCAGTCACTGCTGGAAAATTGGGGTAGGAGCTTTCTGAGCGCAATTTTCAATGTCCCGGACCTAGGTGTCAAAGACGACATTGACCGGCTGATTGATATTGCTTCGCCGTATCCTTGGGCATCTTTGTTTGTGGCAGCTGGTGCCGCCGTCGTTACTGGTGTGCTTCTTTCACCACTAGACCTCGTTCGCACACGGTATGTTGTGTCCGGCTGTCTCGTTTGTTGCTTACATCACTGGTGTCGTTTTTTTTTTACCTGTGAGCTAATTTGATTCAGTCTGATCATGACGCCAGTCTCCAAGGGTCAGCGCCGAACCCTTGCGGTGCTCCGTTCGCTTCCTTCTTACCTCTGTCCGTCAACAATCGCGCTTCCTACCATTTTAAACTCGCTTGTACACCCCTTATTAACGCTCTCCACACCTCTCGTGCTTCGGACCCGATTCATGATCGACAGCCAGGTGTCACCGACGACCTTGTCTATTGCCAAGTTCTTTGCTTCTTCTGCTGCAATCCTCGTGAAGCTGCCATTGGAAACCGTACTTCGCCGTGGTCAAATGGCAGTGCTGTCGGGACAAGACTATGTCCGAGCGATGGGAGGCAAAGAGCAGAAGCTCGACACTATCGTTCCAGTTGGCCGATACAACGGACTTATCGGCACAATGTACCACATTATTAAGGAAGAAGGCACGCGAGAGAGCCCTGCCTCAGCCAAAGCCGCGGGTAAAAAGGGCAAAGCCAAGACTCGATCAAATCAACCTACCCATATCAAGGGTCAGGGTCTGGACGGCCTCTGGCGAGGATGGAAAGTCAATTGGTGGGGCCTTGTTGGTCTCTGGGCTGCCGGCGTGGTAGGCAATGGAGGCGAGGGAGAGTTTTAGACCGGGGCCTGTTTTATTGTACAACTATGGGGGGTTTTGTTTGATTTCGCGCTGGAGGCGAACAAGCGCGTCACTTTTGGTTTCTGCATGGCGTTGCATCCGGAATATATAATCTCCTCTGCTACGACTCTGACGACATCCACATTAACTACTCCATAGGATTGCAACTCCGAATCTGGCAATACAAGCAATAATGCGCAGCTCCATCCGTGGCAGATGGGGCAAAATCGAGTTCAATCGGGTGCCCTGTATCGTCCTAACGCGGCCTATTTTTCATCCTGTTCAACCACGTCGTGGAAACAGCGCCGTCATTCAAAGACCGGTCCTCGTCTTTCCTCGCCGACCTCCTACCGCATGTGGAAATTCAAGGCTGGTGATCCCCGGGATCCCGGTGCGGGTCCGGCATAACTCGCGTACGCACATCAAATTATTAGGGATGATTGATGGAAAAGCCCCGTGCTTCCCGTGATATGAAACTGCCAAACTCCTCACAACCGATGTTGCATCACAATTTAGCCTGTGGATGCAATGAGGCATCGTTCCGGCGGCAGATCGAGATCGGAGGACAGCTGCACACAGCCATCCGGCAGCCTGTATGAGAAACAGGCCAATCGGCGCCTAGGGGGCCTGGTCTGCTTTACCGGAGCCATGTTGGTCTTGCCCTTTTGACAGTCTATGTTGCAGCTGTAGGCCTTTTCCAAACAAAAAACTCGGTATCAAGTACTCTAGGCGTCCTTTTCCGAGTTCCAGATAAAAGACTTGATGGCATTGCTGGGCGTACTTCCTATTTTCCCGTAAAGCGCTTCCTCCACACATTTGTAGATGAATACGCCGTAAATCAAGAAGTCGTAGTATCCTTACATACGGAGCATACGTTGATTTACTCGGGACAGATTTGGGACTTGTTGGCTTACATGTTTGTTTCAGAGTAGCACCTTGGCCGGCCTCCTCCGCTGAGGGCCTTACATTGGTCTTTTCTCCGAAAACACGAATGAACCCTCTCGCTCAATCTGGCGTAGCACTGTAATTCAGAGGAGCGGGCCGCAGTACCAGTCATCAACGGCACCCAGGCATATCCCCAGTGCTTCAACCTGAAGGTTACTGGCCCTGGTGCGTCCGAGCCCGCGGGTGTCCAGGGCACTGCTCTGTGCAGGTTAACCGATCCCGGGATCCTGGTCAACATCTACCAGTCTAGCCTTGACTATGTCGTTCCTGGCCCGACTCTGATCCCTGATGTTTCTTCATTCATCGCCCAGTCAGTCTCTTTACGGACAACGCAGTGGCATCAACTGGACTGGTCCGAATATACGTGTGCTGCCCATGTGACATGTAAGGTACAGAACGACTTTTACTCGCAGTGCGTCGCTGCTTAAGGGAGGACAGGTGGATAGATACTTCATTCATCCCCCACTGCGTCTTGTCCTGAACATAGATAGTGTAGTGCGCTGCTTCACCGTATGTATGTGCTTCTGTAGTCTTTCCAGTGGCGGAAGTGAAAATATCGAATGTAAAGAAGTGGGAAAAGCTTAGTTGGGTGACAGTTTCATGGAACCATTTGCTGGAGGGTTGATTTTGGTTTGCAAGCGCTCTGCAACGAGAGATGGCTGCAAAATCGTACATCATAGTGGGTTTGAGGGAATTCCCCAGGATACCGTGGGTATTTTCCTCTGCGTGAACATTCGTGTCTTGATTGTCCTTTCCTTTGGTGACTTCCTGCAGGGCGTGACGTTTTTAAGAGCGAAGCTGAATGGGTCGGAGGTTCACGAAGTTCACGTCTGGGCTTTGACAAATGCTCCATCATCATCACGTGGGTCCGCGGCCCTTAACTACTTTGGGTAACCTGCCTCCTACGTTGCTTGGCAGCTACGCGAACATTCCTCAACAAATTCTTTGTCTTCTTACAACCGCTTTTGCCTCTTTGTGACCGTATCCCAACTTTCTCGCGCCGCGACCAGCTTCTTTTGACGTCTCTTGGGCTTTTGCAGGACCACGCAATCCGGCGCACTTTGCTTGCGCCCAGACACGAAATGCCAACTTTTGCATAGTTCGACGGGGGCTTGATCGATCCGCCCTGCTTTTTGCCCTTCAAGTCTGCTTCCAGGGTCTCGAAAGCTGAGTTTTTGCAATCACATTCACATGACGCAACATGACGGCTTCTACCGACCAGCCCAACAAAGCTGGTGACGCTACAATATCTCGCTCTGCACCGCGCAAATTCAAAGCTTCGGACCTGCCGCTTCCCTCAGCGACTCGTGCTGCCATTGAAAGCCTGGCACATAGTTTCAAGAAGGGAGGCGCTTATGACGCAATCCGGAAGCAAGTTTGGGATAAATTCGAGGCTAGCGTATGCGGAATTACTTCAATGTCACACGGGCACTTCACTCACAGTTCACGCAGGACTACGAAGAACAGGTCACCAAGGCCATCCTGGAGGTAGCAGAAAAGGAGGTCGAACGAAACCCACAACAGCTCCTTACCCTTGACCGCAGAAAGGCTGCAGCTTTAATTGACGGCGCTTTAGAACGCTCCGGGGTGTATCAGAAAGCCGAGGATGTCATTGGCCAGCTGATTGACCTGGACGCCATCGAGGAACGGATCCGCGAGATTCGACGGGCCCAGGTTGGCGAAGAAGCAGCCGAAGCAGAGCGTGTACGAGGGACCAAAACCGACGAGGAATATGCGGCAGATACAAAAGCTCGACAGGCGGAGCGCGAGCGAGTCAGGGAGGAACTACGGCAGAAAGAGGCGGCAATAGAGGAGGAGAAGCGCCGCATCGCTAAAGAAGAGCGGAAGAAGGAAGAGCGAGAACGCGAACAGGCAGAGCTGAAGCGGCAACAAGAACGAGATGAGCGGCGTCGGAAACGAGAGGAGGAGCGTGCACAGCGGGAGCGCCTTCGCGATGAGGAGCGAGAAAAGAGACATAGGGATCGGGAACAGCGCGAAAAGGAGAGAGAGCAGCATGGCCAGTCCAAAGACGGGGATAGGACTAGAGAGCGCGAACAATCCAGAAATCGATCGCGAGAAAGGGATCGAGACGGGGACCACTCTCGCGAGAGGCACAGAGACAAAGACCGTGGACGAAGTCTGTCGCGCGGCAGGTCCAGAGATCGCGACAAGCATAGCAAGTCCTCCAAGGCTAGGCAAACGCCGTCGGAGCAGAGGCTATCCAAGGAAGACAACGACAGACTAGAGCAGGAAGCCCTGGCCGACCTCTTGCGAGAAAGCTCAAGGACTGATCGCGCGAAACCAGAGCTGGAAGTCGACGAGGCTCTTGCACCGCCGCCTCGCAAAACAGCGCCGGTGTCAGCCATTGATCCTATCCGGAGAGACTCCCGCAAAGCTAATGAGAGCGCCTCCAAGGGTGAGAGACGCCAGTCCAGGACACCTGCGGATGCCAAGACGTCGAGCCTTCGCGAGAGTAGGCGATCTAGTCGTAGCGCTTCTCGCGCAGACGATAGGAATAGGAGGAGGAGAGAGAGAGAGAGGGGGAGCGAGACAGAGACAGAGACAGAGACAGAGACAGAGACAGAGACAGAGACCGCGAACGTCACCGCGAGCGTGATCCCAACAGAGATAGGGACAGGGAA